>OMPL01100657.1:0-11712 GCA_900312945.1 Merluccius capensis | reverse complement strand
TATATATATATATATACACACCGCAGACAAAGAAATATCACACAAGAAATTGCATTATTTGTCAAAAATATGTATCCCTTCTTCAGTGTGAGATATGGCGATTTCCAATCGCCATATCTCACACTGAAGAAGGGTATCAACCCGAAACGTCTGTGAGGCGATTCAAAACGTAAAAAGAAACTGTCGAGTGCTTGCTTTATTTATTTTCAAAAATATGTATTGAAATTGAGCTTTACACATGTACATGGATTTTAATTGCCCAACAATAAAGACAATCATAAATAATACCAATTATATTGTAAACGGGGAGAATTGTCAATATTTTCTTCACTCAGTCACCGCCGTTGCTGTAAACTCCATCAGGAATACGTTTTAAAGTGTTACGGGTCACCTAGCCTTGCCGCCAGCGTACACACACCTCCTCCTACTCCTCCTCAAACACCACAACGTACCTCTGCTGCTCCTCCTGCTGCTGCCGCTGCTCCTCCTCCCTCTCCCGCTGCTCGCGGGCCTGCCGCCGGTTCTCCGCCAGGATGCGGCTGGCCTCCTCCCGGTCCGTGGTGCCAGCCGAGGTCTTGTTGGCCGGGGGGCTGTTCACCGCCGCCTCTGCAAGGGACCAGCGTGGTTAACCAGCGGCCGTTAGATGGGATGCAAGTCAGGGAATGTTTGGGGAATCGCTGTCGACGAGGGAACATTGAGATTCTTCAATAAAATGTACTTTTTTTTTCAACTTTGCTAACCATTATTTTAATCATCATCATCTATAAAACTATACGGGGGTGTCCGGTGGTCTTGCAGACTAAGGCACCGTCCATGTACACCAGGCTCTTTGGGATGAGGATGAGGATGCAGGTTCGATTCCAGCCTGTGTCATGGTCACATGTCCGCCCTACTTCTCGTCACCCTTCATCTCTACATGCCGTTTTATTTAATAAAGCATAAATATGAATAAATAAAATAAATAAACTGTATAACTCATACTATTTTCAATCCGTCCCATTTTAAAAAGGAGACTTATAATTAGTTCAGTTATGAAGCTAATATGAATGATTTACTTGCATATGGTATTTCTACTACCACAAAAAAAAAAGACCAATGTTAAGTACAGAAGCTGTGGTTCGGAAGGAGCAAGAGACCCGTGAGGGACAGACCAGGGACGGGTGTAGCTGGAGGTGGTGCTGCCGGGGCCTGCTCCAGGACGCTCCGGTTCTGCCCCACCGGCTGAGGCCGAGGCTGGGTTGGACTCAACACCTGATGCTCCACGTCTCCTCCTCTCCCTCCTCCAGGGGAGGGAGGGGCGAGGGCGACTTCGGGGGTCAACTTGACCGGGCGCAGGTTCCCGGGGTCGTCGGCCACTGGAGACTTGATCAGCTTGGGCGTCGGGGGTCGCCCCACTGGTTTCTGCGGAGGTCTGTGTAGGAAGAGTGACACTGCATTTCAACTGTTAACATAACGCCAGTTCATTGGAACGAGCAACAGGGTTCAGAACAGGAAATTCTGATGATTCTGATTCAGTATGTCAAGTTAAAAATATATTTTTTTACATTTTATTCAAAGCTAAACAAAAAAAAAGTTTGCATAAAACAATGAATGTATCCTGGCTCTGTATTTAAGCCGATCAGAAAGACCAAAGTGATGCATCTGTTCCTGCACTTTCATAATAAAGTCCCCACACCTAAAATGAGCCTCGACAGTGACAGTGAACAGATAGAAATGGTTAGGCAGCAATTTCATTCGGACAATACAGCCCAGATAGACTAAGGCTAAGACCGGTTATTAAATATAAGGTAGGCGGTCCATCCTGGGTGTGTTTCTCCTACCTGCCAGGAGAGGGCGAGGTGCCTTTACTCTGCTGCTTCCCTGGGGAGGAAGAGCGTTTCCTAGGGGGCAGAGACAGAGTAGGAGCCAGTGGGAGAGACAGGTTGCCCCATGACTTCCTGGTGAAGTCGTGCTCTTTGTGCTGCTGTAAACCACAAGCGGCACGAGAAGAAGAAGGAGAAGGAGGGAGGGAAGGGAAGACGATGAAAAAAAAAAGTAATGCATGTGCGAAATACATGAAAAGAGACACAAACTTGTGCATGTTTTTACACGAGCTAGAGTTTTGATTCAACGGCTGCCAAATATAGATATCCACATATACGTCCAAACATACCTGTCCATACACGTCCGAACATACATCTCCATACGCGTCTACATATACATGTTCATTTATATGTTCTGAACATGTAAATGGACATGTTTATGTAGACTTGATATGAACAACATGTAATATGTATATCCGTGGTAGTTTCCAGGCTGAGCATAGACGCCCTGTACACTGTAACTATGACAATAACCGACGGCAGTAAACTTTCCAAAATCAACACCAAAGATAAGGCTCTGGGCCGTGCGGAGAATCACATGTGCACTAACAGAGCAAACATTTACGAAACACGGTCGGCCACGTATGTCGACAGCAGACTAAGCCATTTCACAGGGTGCCAAGGTGCAGGGCGGCGCTGCCTTGCCCGACGGCTATGATGCGGTGACCTGCGCCGGGATTAGCCCCGAAGACAGCCATCCTCTCACCGCCCGGCCCCGCCGTGGCGTGCCAGCTCACGCTTGGCAGGCAGGCGGGCCGACCTCCGAGACAACCAGCAAACGTAAGCGACGGTAGAGACCGAAAATCGATTGTGAAATATCGTAGCGTAGCATCAGGCGCCGCGCCAACACAACTCCCTCACACACACCGACGACACACCGACGACACTGTATAGACATCTAGATCGGCACCACGCCGAGCAGATCCAACAACGGCAACAATAGGACGAGGAATGCGGTCGTTGAGGAGTGGTGATTAGTCACGGCCGTGTTTGTGCGCACATGTATGTGCGAAAGGACACAAGGGTGATGATGCAGCTTAGGTGATGTCCTATTTTAAATACCTTAAGCTGTATACACTGGAGACAGATGGCCTGCCCAGCACAGTGACAGAGCGCAGCGACGGGAGATAGACCGGATCTATCCAGACTCATCAGCTCATTAGCATATCGAAAACAATTGGCGTGACTAAGCATCGCCCGAAGGAACACGGCGATTCGAAGGGCCGTGCTTAAATGCTGCACAAGTCAACGTTTGGAGGAAAAACACAAGACAAGTTTGAAGGTGCCTGCTTCTGTTCGGTGGGAGGGCTATTAGCATTGGCTTGCAGTTGGATTGTACAGGAAGCGAGGAAGCGAGCGGTGCATGCTGCTGACTGTAGGAAGGAAGGAAATGTGCGTCGCTTCAGGCCATACACGGTTGGCCGAATGAGCGGCAGCCGTTTTCTGACATGCATGTTCTCGTAGTCGCTCCCGTTTCATGCAATCGAGTCGCATAATCACTTTTAGCCAACGTATGAGCATAATACACCCAGAGGCTCCTGGTTCTGTGTTAAGCCAAAGAGAGGCAGCTGTTCCCACACTCGAATGGAGACGTCACGACGACAGTAAAGAGTGCAGTTATGATATTTTTCATACTTATAATAGTATAAGCAAAATAACCCGAGTGGACCTTAGGTAAAGAAACAAATTAAAATGCACCGATCTCACAATAACATAACACTTTATTACTTTAGTGATCCCAGACGGGAACATCAGGAAATGAACATCACCCCTGGTAATAAAATATGGGACCCTTTGAAAAAAATGGTTACTTGTTGTTACTTGTTGTACTTAATGTTGGCTATTTCAGGGCTGATTAACGTATACATTATATATATCTTTTTTTTAATCATATTATTGTAATTGATATTGTACATTTCAAATTGTTTGTCGTTGATGTTCTATTGATACACTTATGTACTTGGGTCTCTCTTGAAAATGAGATCTCCATCTCAACGGGACTCGCCTGGTTGAATAAAGGTTTGAATTGAATACATCCATGGGTTATCTACCTGTATAGAGCCGGTGGTCCTCCTGCAGGAGGGCTGGGAGGGCGCCACCCCGCGGCTGAGGTTGCGGTCGTGGCTGCGGCAGTGGGGCAGCGGCTTGGCCTGCAGGCTCTTGAAGGAGATGGGGCCCATGGGGTGGCAGGACACTGAGCGAGGACACACAGGCATGGCTAGGGTGGTTGCAGTGTAGTGCGTCATTCCCAGGACGGGAGTGTATGAGGGTTATGCGGGCCAGAGGTGGATAAGAGAGGACGAATGTAGGAGAAGGATGGGCGGATGAATGAAGAAGGATGGACAGATGAATGAAGAAGGATGGAGAAGAAGGATGGAGGAATTAAGGTTTTTTTTAGATGATGGAGCGACGGCAGAAAGAGCAGCAGGAAAGCAAGGGAGGGATTTCGAAGGTTGACAGGAAAGATCCAATCAGGAGGAAATTGAGAGGAAAGAAAGAAAGAAAGATCATTAGTGAATCTGAAAATGTGTTATTATGGGATACATACACCACCACCACCACAGAGTTTGATATGCCTGGGAACTTCGATCGAGGAGAAGGGAATTTATTCGAGAAAAAAAAGACTAGCGGACAACCTTATTTAGGTTTATCCCAAACCACTATTATTAATGTTCTTCAGTTAAATCCATGCATTAAATGTACATTGATAACCTGTTACTTAAATCAACAACAACATCTATGGCTGCCACCGGCTACAGGGACAAGCTTAGCATTTGGGACATGTCTCCCTTCACTTCCTAGAAGGAGTTAGCTACTAGTGTTGTATGGCTGTTTGTATGGAGAACCATTGTCACGCTTAAATCCCTCCCCCTGGAAAAAAAAAAAAGTCTGCTGGAGTAGTTCCCAGGCGTAGCATAGTCTCCCTGTACACTGACAATCACTGACAGTAGTAAACATTACAATCAACACAAAAAGATAACGCTGTGAGCATGCAGAGAAGACGCGCATGCACTTTTTTTCACACATTTACCCAACATGGGTATATACGTGCGAGAGTGCATGTGCTGCTGGCAGACGGCATCAGACAGCGGAAGACAGACATGCCTTGAAAACCGAAGTGGAAATAGGTCAGAGATGCTGGGGCAACAAAGACAGAAAGCCAGCAGGAGAAGAAAAATGTCCCGTCTCCCAGCCGGTCAAACAGAGTCAAACACAGTTGTTTCAGGATTATCCCCACTATTCAAAGCAAATGACTATGGCCAAGACTAGTGGAAGTAACTACTACCGTACCAATGCAATATATTAGCAATGCATAAAATGTAACAATGATGTATGTTTGTTTTTGACGTGGGTAGCATGTTGTTGTGCGTGTATGGGATGTATGCGGATGTATAATTCATGCGCCGGTAGGTGTAGTGACATCACTTCTAGCATTGTACATCAACACAACCGCTACATGCAGACCCGCAAACATCGACAGCGTGTAAAGATGTGAACTGCAGTGTGGCAACTTTGCAGGCACAGTTGCTATGGTAACAGCAAGGGGAGAAAGAGCCCCAAAAAGGGGGAAAACTTCCTTCGCAGTTCACTTGTTGAGGCCTCCGACTTAAGTGTGTGTAAGAGAGAGGAGGAGTGTGTGTGTGTGTGTGTGTGTGTGTGTGTGTGTGTGTGTGTGTGCATGCGTGTGTGTCTTTCGGTACACCCTATATGTTCCAGATACCGGCTGGTAACTTAAGTTTCAGACAGTGTAATGCTATTAAATCAGGCTAAATCTCATTACCGAGATTTCCGAGTTCTCCGGTCTCGGGAGTCCAAAGTGCACATACTTGTACGATATACAGAGTTTCGCTCCGGCCGATTGGCCGACGTTCACGACGGCCGTGCGTGGAGCATATTTCGACAAGCGAAAAAGGAAGTGACACGGCGTGTGAGCGTTACCCGTTAGCTCCTTGGACAGGCTGGCGGCGCTGCGGCTGCGCGCCAGGTAGGAGTGTGTGGGCTGCTGCAGGCGGTTCACCATCGTGTTCTCCCACGGCGACAGCGGCAGGCGACGGAGACCTGCGCAGCACACACACACACACACACACATACGCGCGCACGGACACACACACACACACACGTTTTTGTGATATGAATACTTGCAGACCGTCCACGAAACAGCTGATAGCTTGAAGCGCGTCGGCCTATCGTCGGGGTCTCGGCGGATCATGCTGAAATAATGCACGGCTGCCAAGGCATGTCACACTCCACGAACAAGCCGTGTTGCGTTCACAGCGGCATGCAGACCGCGTGTTGACAATGGGCAATGAGCAAACAGCCCGGGGTGAAGCTCAAACCAGAAGCACACAGTCAAATAATACAGGAGGAGGAGTGCAGTCTAACAATACAATGGACGCCACACCGACTGTGTCTGACAAAACATGCCCCACCATGCAGGCCAGGCTAATGGAAAATGGAAATGTTACCGACTATGCCCAACATCCAAGTCCAATTTCATACATTCTCATCAACCCTTATTCAACCGTGGTTAAGTGTAATCCATGACAAAGTATTGTGGAATGATATTTCAGCTCAAAAATGTAAGTATTATTTATTTAATGACTTTAAATGTCTTAAAATGTTGACATCTTAAACTGTGGCAACATGTCTGTGCATAACATCAATATTATTTCAGAGTGGTTTCTTAGCCAAACATGTGGGTGATCTGGATATTAAAAACACAGCGCAGCGTTCCCACAAAACGAACAGCTTAACCCAGAGGATTAGAGGAAAGGGGTCACGCTGGACTATGCAGAACTACATTCTGATGTAACGCAAGCGTACACCGCTCCCTCAAGACATTCACCGTCTAACCCTCAACCCGATACTTTGAATGTCCTCTTTCACCACGCACACAAAAAAGGAGTTGATAATAATCACACGATCATACATATGCTGTGTTATTAGGAGGAAACCGTAAATCTTATTTACCATGTTGGTATGTTGTTCATACTATGGATGGACTAATTACACTTTTTTTCCCTTTAAGTTAAAGGGCATGCCTACTTTTTGACCACGTTGCTATTCGATTTCAAAACAAGAATACGCAAGTAAAACAGTAATATGATTATTTCATGTCACGTTTTTATGTCGCGTTTCCAGCAGTCTCGTGAAGGCAAACGATAACGTGTAAATATTTGATGCTTGTTGGATTAAGAAATTTGATTAAGTGTAGAGATCAGCCAACACACCTTGATGTTCAAATACAACCGACATTGTGAAATTGGGCCATTTTTCGTTAATGATAATATTATTGGTATCAAGAAAATATTGATACCAATAACGTCACATCGTTGATTCCTACTTTAGGTCCCTTAAAGGTGCTGTTGATCACATTCAGCCACTAGATGTCGCACTCCCCCCCAAGTGGTAGCCAGTTCGCTGATGATGTGAGCGGAGTAATGAATTCATTTTTTCAAACATGCAGCTATGCAATAGCTATAGATTTAGGTTACTTTGTGCGGTGGCGTTTCAAGATTCACGTTACCATCAAACTCTGACCACACAGAGATAACAGGTGATAAAGACGGCTCAGAAAGTGTGTACAGTATGGCATGCCGAGGAAACAAGATAAACAATTTCCAGCCCATTATGGTGCGGCCAATGTTTCGGCTTGCAGCGTGAGTTGGTTATGCGCGATGATGACGATAATTAGATGATGATAATAATATCATGGACAAGTGGCTTCCCGGGCAACACCTGTGTTTATGTCGTGGGCGGTCTTCCCCTGGTGAAGGCGGGGTTTGGACTGAGATCGGCTAATGACGGGAGAGGAGGCGGTCCTCATCCGTAAGGCTGTGAGTGACAGACGAGACGGCCAAACAGAACACATACAGATACGTACATACTTATATGCGCAACACGCCGCGTTTTAGCCCTCGCGCAGACGGCTGACGACGATTCAGACACGTTAGGGAGCAGGTCGGGGGTTCATCGCGTCCCTCGGGTTACGATAAAAACCCCATAACCTTTCGTCATGAATCGAACTCTGTAGTAGACGGTTGTGTTATCTCACCTCTGTCCGGCGAGTGCAAGAGTGTGGCGGATGAGGAGGACAGGCGCTTGGTTATGACCGGGTCCATGTGCTTCGACAGATTCATGGTGGAGACCGCCCGCCTGTCCGAATCTACAGACACAACAACACAGCAAGGAATACAGTTAATACGACCAGAGAGAGAGAGAGACAGAGAGACAGAGAGACAGATAGAGAGCTATAACAGATATATAGATAGAGGGGGAGGAAGAGAGAGAGAGATGGAGGCAGTGGGTTATTCTACTCTATGAGCTCTGTGTCTGGTTATACATGTATGTGGGAAAAGTAGTGATTTCCTAGACCTAAAAAAGGACCTGGGGAATTAGTGGCAAATGGATTCTATGTCATCTACCAATCATTAGACTACATTAATGAAATTAAATGAAATCCACACACCGCATGCTATGCATACCACTGAAAAACAAGCGGATCATGCCTAGGGTTGACACTACCGTCAATGGGCTGCAAACACCAAACCGCTACAACGCTAAAGAATAGCTTTTCTACAGCTAGCGACGTAGCCGGCTAACCGCTAGCTAGCATCTCTATCTATCTATCTCTGTATATTCACATTGTGAGGCCATTCCATATCTGCGGTAGAGACTGAAAGCACCCTGCAAGTGCTCCAGCCCAGCAAGGTCAAGTTGATATAGGAAAGCTGACTCGACAAAACCTGGACCAGGAGCCGGAAAGAGGAAAGAGAGAGAGAGAGCGAGAGAGAGAGAGAGAGAGAGAGAGAGACAGACAGACAGACAGAGAGACAGAGAGAGAGAGACAGACAGACAGACAGACAGACAGAGAGACAGAGAGAGAGAGAGAGAGAGATAGGAGAATGAACACAAAATACAAAAAAAAATAAAAATCAATGAAATAACATTGGTGTGGGGTGAGAGAAACATTGGTGTGTTACACAACAACAACAACAACAACAACAACAACAACAACAACAACAATGGAAAAAGGGTTTGGTTTCAAAATGTGAGGCAGCAGTACAGTACAAAACATTCAGAGAATGCGGATGGGGGACAACGAGATGGGAGGCAGAGCGGGGACATGTGAGCGCGGTGTGAGTCAGCGTTATAACAGGGTGGCGCAAACTCAATGTACAAACAACAACAACAAAGAGAGAGGCAAGCGGGCGCAGGGCAACACACGGATACACAAAGGAAAAATGCACGCACGCACACACACACACACACAAACACAAGTAATGACACATTATTTGTATTCCTCCCCCGCCCCCCATTACATTCAAAGCTCAAATGAACGGCTACAGTGAAACAGCAGCAGTGAGAAGTGATGACTCGGCGCACAAAAAAAAAAAAGCGGCGAGTAAATACACAGCGAGAGACGGCGGGTAGGTAGCTGCAACGCCGCGCCGCGACACACATCTCATTAGCACGCGGCCACATGGTTCGGCAAGCCCGTGTGAGCTAGCGTGTGGAAAGTACGCCGACGACGTGTGTGTTTACGCTGAAGTGTGTTTGTGTGTCACTCGGCTATGGCCTCGGCTAATTTTTCCACTAATTAAAAAGAGGGAAAACATCGACTCGATATTAAAAAAAATGATCTAATCAACGCAGTGTGTGTGTGTGTGCGTGTGTGTGTGTGTGGCTGTGTGCATGCACGAGCATTGTATATGTGTGTGTGTGCGCAGGCATATTTAAGGTGTGTTTGTGTGTGTGCTATAGGTGTTTACGTGCATGTGGTGTATTTGTGTGTTTGCATGCATGACTTTGTGTATGTGTGTAGTACCAACGGGCGTACCGGATGTGTGTGTGTGTGTGTGTGTGCGTGTCGTACCGGCGGGCGTGCTGTGTGTGTGTGTGTGTGTGTGTGTGCGTGCGCATGCGTGCGTGTCGTACCGGTGGGCGTGCTGTGTGTGTGCATGCACGTGCGTGTCGTACCGGCGGGCGTGCTGGGCGTGTGTGTGTGTGTGCGTGTGCGCGTGTGTGCGTGTCGTACCGGCGGGCGTGCTGGGCGTGTGCGGGGGCAGGGCTCCTCCCCATGACCAGCGGTTGGGCTTCGGTCTGGTCCGCTGGCTCCTCTCCGTGGTGCGCCGGATCACCGCCTCGTGGCGAGCCTAGCCCATCATAACCCCGCCCGCGCACAAAACCCATCACAACACACTTCGTGGGCTGGATAACAGAAACCTAATTCAATATTTAACCACTAGCGTAAATATCATGTGACCCCGGGGTCACATGGAGACGGAGGATATGAACACATTAATGACACGATGGAAACCAGTTCATCCAGCTGTTATGTACCGAAGATAATCCAGAACAAATGTCAATATGATTTCAAATACAACACTTAATATCTTTAATAACATATTGAAGAGTAGTTATTAGTATTAAGTATTAGTATAAAGTGATAGATGTGGGAATATGGGCCTTCACATACATATGGTTGTTTGTCATAGGAGTTTAAATAATTTTCAATCAATAATTTGAATTTATGAATGACTAAACAATGCCGCAGATAATGATTTACAGACTGTGACCTCTGGACCAAACATGTTCATTTGCATGTGCGCACACACACACACACACACACACACCTTATCTTCCTCAAACTTCTGCCGCCGTTTCTCCTCCACGGCGATGCGTCTCTTCTCCTCCCTGCTCCTCTGCTCCTCCAGCCGTCTCCTCCTCTCCTCCAGGTGCTTCTCGTAGTGCTGCTTGGCACGCTCATCGCGCTCCTGCCACTGGGCCTCCCGCAGCGCTGGGACACACACACACACACACACACACACACACACACACACACGCAAAACAGTTCAGTTCGCAAGTAACACAATACAGTAAAATGTAAAAAGTATGCAAAATGCAAAAATAAGCTGTACACATTAGATACTTATATAACACACACACACACACACACACACACACACAAATAACAACACAATGACAGTTGCAAAGGTCCAATGGATTTGAATTCAGTAAGTTAGCAGATAGCAAAAGAGGCATTCACAACGTATTATTAAAGAAACAAAGGATGCACATAAGCACGAATGGAGCTCATGTGGAAACCGCTGCCATCGGTCAGCTGGAGGTCATGTGACCTTGCCTCAACTCTCGACACAAAGACACAAGCACGTTCGATGCTGGAAAGAATTGAAAACAAAAGACAGTCAACGGAAACAAAAAACAGGTACAAAACTAATTTCTGCCACAAACATATATTTTGTAGACAGAAGCTGCCTGTTTAGCATAGCAATGCTATGCTAAACTAGCCTCGCGAGACCAGCCTGATCTCGCGAGCTCCACGGTATTCCACTCACAGTTCAGACTGGCATTACACGACGGAGATCATTTGGAGCCGATCACCAAATGATCGTCCAATCGGCGTTGGTTTTGAGGCGGGTTCAAGTGTGACGCAATGAGGAGCGACTCTTCAGTCTACACAACATGGCGGCTTCCGCGGATGTGACCGAGATGCGTGCAGCTATCGAGCAAGTTTTAGCAGAATTAGAGTTTATTCGTTCTCTAAAAGATGAGCAAAAAAGCGGCACTGGAGGCTTTTCTCAGAGGAAAAGATGCTTTTGCCCTTCTCCCGACTTGGATACTTGATGAGCTTGCCTCGACGCTCTGTTATCACGTCATACGCTTCGTTGATCTGATTGGTTGATTTGGCCCGTCAATCACCAACATAGGCAGATGGTTTATCCAATCAGCAACCAGTATTTTCGCCCCCTCCCAAAGGCTCTCCAACGGAACGATTCCAGATGGAAATGCTGAGCCAACGCGAATCATTCCATCTGGCGGAGTCAGG
>OMPL01100579.1:0-12516 GCA_900312945.1 Merluccius capensis | reverse complement strand
AGAGCTCGTCTGAACTGAGTGGGGGGTTAGGAGAGGAGAAGCTCAGAGAGGAGCTACCGAGCTCACAGGTCAGGGAAGTCAAAAATAATCGAGTCAAACGACATTCCTGAACTAGGTGTGTGTGTGTGCATGTGTGTGCATGTGTGTGCGTGTGTGTGCGTGTGTGTGCGTGTGTGTGTGTGTGCATACGCGTGCCAGTGCCAGTGCCTGTGCGTGTGTGTGTGTGCATGTTTGGGTACCTCTCTTGTGAAAGGGCCAACCACGCGTCCCTCCTAGCCACGGTCCTGCTGGTTCCCCGCTGGCGTCCAGCGGCCGTCTCCTCCAGGGGCCGCTGGGGCCGCAGCCTGACAAACACGACCCCCCCGGGAATGTTTGGAGGTCTACCTCCGGGGGCTGAAGGACAAACGCACGCACAAAAAAAAGTATGACACATTGTACACATGGTCATGAATAAATGAAATGGACGAATAAACACAATTGTTACTGGACCACAAGCCAGCCCACCTGCCGCATAGCGACCCCTCGAACGAGGGTCTTGCGCGTTCGGCTTCACTTCGTCCGACGACTCCGAAGCCTTCACTTCGGCGGCGGTGGCAGCGGCGGTGGTGGTGGCGGCAGCAGAGTTCGGCGCCGCCCCTTCGGCCGGCGTCTCCGGATGTTTCTCGGCCTCCGACACGTCCCCAGATGCCGGGCCGGGCCGTGAGTCAGAGGGGCCGGGCTGTGGGTCAGAGGGGCCAGCGGACGCCAGGGCTAGGGCCCCCGCTTCCTGCTTGGTGATATTGCTCTTCAAGGAGTCATGACTGCCCCTGGTGTGAGGAGTCCCCTTCAGGGTGCTCCTTTTGCCCTTCCACCTGGAAAGAGAAGGCTTTTGTTATGTTTTGTTATGTCAAATACAAACAGTAGCGTGCGTGCGTGTGCGTGTGTGTGTATTTATGTATGTGTGTATATGTGTGTGTGTGTGTGTCTGTGTCACCAAAGTACAGTCAATGATGACCTGTGCTGGGATTGGCTGAAGCGGACGTGGGTGATGTCCGAGAAGAGAGCGACCGACGCCAGGCTGTCCACAGTGCAGGACAGAAGGTACTCCTCGCAGCCGTGCTCCACCACCAGAGGGTGGCTCTTGCAGGGGTCGAAGAAGAGCTTGTTGGACGTCACCAGCAGGATACCCGACACCACGCCCTGAGAGACAGAGATTTTGCGTGAGAGGGAGAGGTAGAGAGATAGAGGTATTTTGAGTTATCTTTACTTATCCATCTCTGTCTCACTCTCACATATACATATTATATATAGAATAGGACATTTGAAAGTGAGAGTGAGAGAGAGAGCGAATTGACAGTGTGACGGCGTTGAGGTGTGCTCTCTGCGTCTTTATTTTCAGTGACGGCTTTGGGTTCAAAATGTCCAGTGGCGGCGTCTTTCGCCGGCTCACCTTACAGTCGGTGATGTAACGGCAAAACAGTTTGAGGTATGGGACCGCCTCAGGCCCCTCCCCCTGGCAGCACTCTGGCGGGAGAGTGAGTAGGCACAGCTGTCCGTCAGGCATCGGTATTGCTTCCACATCCTGACGCGCGCACACGCACACACGCACACACACACACACCCACACACACACACACACACACACGCACATTTTTCTTAAATGACGGCGGTGTTGAACCGAATGGATTTGTTGACTTAAAACAGTTTGTGAATGCGCTTGTGTTCACCGGGGTGCTAAAGAGTTCAGAAGTATCACATACGTCTAAAAATAGTAAAACCAACCCGAGTGACCCACCCCGACATCAAAAGGGTATACTCCGTGGTTAAGCACCTTCGTGTTGAAACCTTTAGCATTTGCTGTACGCTTGCAACGACTGCATCTCTCCCCTCTTCCATTAGTAAATGGTCGAGACCAGAGAGCAGAGCTTTCAGACCAGCACCAATGAGAATGTTTCTCAGAACCCGATCACTCCTCATTGATCATTGGCGAACATGTAACTTTAGAAGAAACGGCACGGCTTCTAGGAGCGCACAAAATCAATGAGCGCCATTAGTCCATGAAGGCTCTTTTGCAGGCGGGTGCTGTTGCTTGCATCAACAACACACATACGTACAGAATGACATACTTACAGACATACGCACTACTGCATAGTGAACATCAGGTAATATAGTATCGTAGTGTATATATCGCATTTGTTTCCTCAGCAAACAGCAGAATTTGCATTAGACAATCAATTCACAAGGCACAACAAACCCAGTATGTTGTCAACATTAGATGCTTGATTTACAGCACAACTGTGTTGTTGATAGTATAGTGTTGTAATGTAACCTAGGATTTGCATCATGCATTTTAGCCAACAGCTAACAAAGGGCATACAAAGCATCAGCATGAACAGTAATCCAATATTTACCTGTTTCATTAAATGTTTCATTATCAT
Organism: Merluccius capensis; assembly: GCA_900312945.1. Lineage (NCBI taxonomy): Eukaryota > Metazoa > Chordata > Actinopteri > Gadiformes > Merlucciidae > Merluccius > Merluccius capensis. The sequence goes on along the minus strand of OMPL01100579.1, from coordinate 10,099 downwards.
GACTTTCATAGTAGGCTGTTTGGTTCAAAAGTGTTGTCAGTTACAAAGATATTGTTTCCCCCACAGTCTCAACTGACACGCAAGAGTTTACTCAAAACAACTTTATCATATTGATGTAACAGAAGGAGCAGTTTCCCTCTTCCACTGGTCACTTTAATGGACTCACCAGTAATTTGTCATACTCTGCGTCCGGCGAAGGCGAGGCAGAGTTGACAGGGAGGTCACCCTTCACCTCTGGCTGCAGCGTCAGTCTAGGACCAGCGGCCGACATCTTCAACTTGGCCAGAGACGACCCTGCGGCGCCGGAGGTCTTTCTCCCCTTGGAAACATGCAGCTTCTTTAAGAGGGAGGCCATGGCGAGAACTCGATGTCTCTCATGCGGCCGTATAAATAGAATGCAGAGGGGAATACAGGCTACAGTTCCTCTTTTATTCTGTGCGCCTGCACTGCCCCGCTCTGCTCTGTTTGTTGTGTGTGTCGGCTCTGTTTGTGTGTGTGTGTGTGTGTGTGTGCTTTCGTGACACATATGGGTTGTGGCGCTGGTCACAATGTTTCATAAACATGCAAATTGATGATGTCGTGTGTATATATATATATATATATATATAAAAAATATATGACAACACTGCATGGCAATTCATCAAAAGGAGTTTTGCATTTAAAACAATAGCAAATGGGTTACATGGAACAAATGTGCCTGGTTTATTATGGAAAAACACCAAAGACATTATAAAATCAAAATACCTGACACTCTTGAGACTACACTCAAGCCAACGTGACAACATTTGACAGAGAATCCAAGTCTGGTTGTTTTTCCATCATATTTTCCTCCTAGTCGCCAAGCACTGGGTCCTGTATGTAGCATCTGATTAAAGGGGTCTCCTACCTTCTCGTGGAGAACAGCGGAGGCGGAGGTGGCGATGGTTGTTGAATCTCTTGAAGATGCACAGTAGGCATCATACTGAGAGGTGACGCTGAACACCGTGTCCCCAGGAGGCGTCTATGGGGAAATAAAGCACACACACCATCATTTAAAAAGGCTTTCACTATTGAGAAAATTGTTCTAGATAGATACCTGTTAGATATTGCATCATCTTACATTAGTAGGTCTGGCAGTGAGCATAATCGCAAAAACATACACAAACAAGTCATTTTTTGTTCAAAGCGGATTTGTGTACTTTTGCTATTTAACATATTACTGTTTGAAGCAAGCAAAGTGGCAACATGGGGAAAGTTGTGTTATGTGTACATTGATGTGCAAATAAACAATACATCAGTGGTTAGATAACACAACTACACACCAGCATAGGTTAGTCCTAATTGGTTCATAACCAATAACCAATATTCATTGAAGAAAGAGAAAGAGGACATACAAATGGGAAAAGTATATCCTAATTCCTAATCATGAGACAAACATTAGCTAGTCTACTCATTTTTAACCTAGTATGGATTCATATTTGGAGTATATAGAACAGTAAAACAATAACAATAACATCTAAAAACAAAATCACCAAAAGTGGTAGTGGTATTGCTTCAATGAACATTATAATAAACACTTAACACAGCACTAGATTACAGAATCAACATTTAGTATAATTACCTTTGAATAAACATATTTCTTGAGGTACTTGCTGTAGAGACCCTGAAACAGACCATGTCTACCCATGGTGACGGAGACAACCAGGCTTCGGCTTTGCCAACGCGGCTCTCTATTGAACTTCGGACCTTGTTAATCAAAAGCGTCTCTCGTTTTACGGGAGGAATGTCGTAAAATAAATCAAATTGAATTGTAAGGATTTATACGCTCCGTGAAGCGTATAAACGCAAACATAAATGACACCAATCCAACCATTCGAATGATCCAATGTTTCATTTGCACACCAGAGAGACCTCTGCTTTCCATTTCCCAACAGTTATCGTTTAACCCGTGTCAATGTCTAATGCTGTTATGTAACCATGTCATCAATGTATGAAAAGAGTAACTTATTTCCTCTTGAAAGACTAAAGAGGCAAATAGACAAACCTTGCTGCTTGTTCCCTCTTGCTGTGCTGTATTCATCTCGGACGGGGTCCCTGTGAATACATTTTTTCAATACATTTTTTCAATACATTTCCTTTACCAGCATATCAATTATAATAACAATATACTATACTATATTTTTTAGAGAATTGCCTTCTCATGATGTCTAGATCATGTGTACGTAAGTTATATCTCATCTGCAACTATGTTAACATGAAAATGTTTTTTTTTAAATGTACTTTTCGTTATAAAAGTAAGGATATCTAATAACTGATTTTCCTCACCATATTCTGTATCCTAATTGATTACCAAATTGAGGACATCTTCTACACGTTATCATTTTCGAGCTTTTTCTTCCAGTTTCCAATGTACGTCACGTATTCAACCGTATGCTTTAGAAATATATATTTATACATTATTAATACCCCGGGTCCTACTCCCAACTCTTACTGACTACGTCGCCGAGGAGATGACTAAGCACCTTGCAGGTAGTACTGCCGCAGCTTGGGGTTTCTAATGTGGTGGACATGGTGGAGGGGTCTGCCGGCGGCGGCGTGGTGGTGCGGATGTGGGCCTCCGTCCCTGGCCTCCGCGGGGGCGCATCTGGCCCGGCGGTCCACCTCCAGAGGACTCTGACTGAGATCTTGTGGCTGAGAGCCGCTGGAAGGCAGCTTGGATCCCAGCCTGAGGAGAGGGAAGAGAAAAGGTGAGGACCAAGTCGACTTCTTCGTTGTCGTGAATCAGATCCACAGATGCACAACCCCCGCAGTGTAAAAGGTCACTTCCGAATGCTTAAACTGTAAGTGAACCCCCGGTTTCAGCTCGAATTCGAACACTGAGGTTTCTAGGAATGCTGTAATTGCTCATCAAAATGGCTGCAGGCATTTAGTTAAAAGTCTTCCCCTGCTGCGTTACCGGCGGTGCCTGAGGAATGTCGTTACAAATGTAATTTAAGTCAGATTTTCTAATGGGGATTCAGAAACAAACTGTGTTTAAAGTTTGTTGTCATATAAGAGTTCAGGGGTATTCATAGTGGGAGGTATTGCTGGCCTGCTGAGCAAATGTTTGAGCAGTCAAAACCATCAGACCAGATGGCATATACAGTTGCAAATTTATTATCTGATATAAATTTAGCGTCAGATGTAAATTTAGCGTCACAGATACAAATGTGCCATGCCCAAAAAGATGAGTCATGGGACAGCATAACACAAGCCCTGATCTCTATCTTTTGCCTGAAACATTGTTTGTTACTGGGCTGTTTAACTGTCGGCTAATAATACAGCTCAAACACAAATAAAGTATGTCACTGAAGCACTCTGAAACCCAGACAGCAAAAGACCAGGCTGCTAAAGTGCACATTTCACACACACAGTAATCCATCTTAATTATGGCCTGACCTGTTTTTGACATTTCCAAAGTAGCCGGTCCTGGACTTGTCCCTCTGGAGCTTGTGGTCCATGGCTCCCAGGGTGTTGGACCTCCTCATGGACTGAGCCATCGTCTTTCAGGAGGAGGCACTGAGGTTGCAGACGGGGCCGCTCAGCTGGCGTGTGCTCGTCTCCTCCTCGCACCACCCACTCGCATCTTGCCCCAGTTACTGTACCTACAGGACAGGAGGGCGAGACGCACGTCATCACCACCACCACCACCACTTCAGGACAGACTTCCTCCATTCATCATTACAGAGCAAAACTACCCATGCAGCACATCGCCCAAACAGAATGACCCTAATGTTGTGCAACATGATGCAGTGAATTTCACATAACATAATACAATGTTGCACACCAATTGTGTTGACCTTTGGATGGAGATTTGAGGGGCTAATGCTGTTAATTTCGGGGCACAGAAACAATAGGCCTACGATCAGAGATAGATCATGTGACTACCGGTATGTCATGCCTACCTGCACTGTAACTTGTCAAGCAGCATTAAGGGAGCCGCTGTTTTGCACATGCATGACAGACACACAGTTGACGCAACACATGACGAAATGCATCCCTCACCTCATCAGCACTACAATCAAGTGGCGACGTTAAAAAAAAAAAAAAAAAGGGCACACCTAAGCTGTACCCTTTCAGCACTTCATATCTCGGTTCGAGATCAACAATCATATAAGCACCCTGAAATGATGCTGATTGAATATATATATATATAATAGTGACACCCATCATCATCATCATCATCGAAACGGGAACCAACATGCTTCCGGCCGCACCGCAACCATGAACACATGAGGATGAATCAGACGGATTTAGCCACTCACCTGTCTCTTGAGGAGGTGGGATGGAAACAGGTGGCGGGTGATGTGGTGCTGTTTCATGTTGATGTTGTGATGTTGTGATGTGATATCGCAAAGGGAGGGAGGGGGAAATATCACCGCAGACTGGGTGAGCCGACTGCACGCCATCAATACAAGTCACACGCTCCGCCCACGATTTAAAGGGATGAGACGGTGCTTGTTATATGTATATGTATATAAATATATTTATATCAGTGGGTGTGCAACCGATGTGCATCATTTAAAGGCATGGTTATACGACATGTATTAAAAAAGCGTGTATTAAATAGAGCCGGGTGAATGAACGGGATGTAAATGTATGTTTTGTTTCTGATAAACTGCTGAAAATCAATATTTATCAATGTGATCCGGCAGTTAAAATTATTTAATTTAGTTGTGTACAATGTTTCTAAAAAATAAAAGCGGAAACCCCGTATCTGTGTCTGCGCGTTGCTAGGAAGCGATCGCACGTTTTGATATGTCAACGTTATGTTTCGGCTCGACCAATCAGCGGCCAGAGTGCATCCACTTCCGGCTTTAACCACAACACACAGGGAGCTAACGGAGCTAGCGGCTAGCTCGGCCCCAAGTTCCCCCAGGAAGACGACAAGGAGACCCGGCTCTCTGTGAACGTGTACTCACTTATGGTGGAGTTTACTCGGTGCAATACACCCCATTGTAAGTAACACACAGGTCTGGCGGGTGTTTTCTGCGTGTGCGATGAGTTATTTGAAGCATGGGCTGAGAAAAAAAACGTTGCTCTAGTGCCGGAGAAAAGCTCGGGGTCACAACAAGACAAGGGCCCGTGACGACACTGCTAGCCCCGCAGCTAGCCACCTAGCCGCTCTACTTCATTAGCGGAGCTCGCTGCCAAACCGAAATGAGTCCGTTTAATTCTATCTTTTATTTTTTTTTGGGCCACTTTGTCATTACGTTCAAGGTCAACGTCAATGTTTTTGCAGTGGTGTGGTTAGTTTAGTGTCGGAGGGTTTGACAGTTAGCCTGAACGCACCGGGTGTAGTAGTAGTAGTAGTAGCAGCAGCTGTGTGAATGCGATGCTTAACGGAACCATAACTGTGCGATGCTGTCTTCACCAGATGCTGTCGGTCTCCAGTTTTCCGAGGATTTACATGCGTGTGGATATGGGCCTTTTCTAACCGGATCATCCCATAGTCAGCTACCGTGAAGCAGTCGGTACAGTTGCGCACCGCCGCTGCGAACAACACCTACCGCACGACATGGAGACTGATACTGTAAGCGTTGCCTTCATCTTAAACAATAATGTATGCTGTGCTGCTGATCCAGCAAACCGAATGCGTCTTTACATTTTGAATGAAACACACTGTAGTTGATGCACGTTGTCAGCCACGTTTGCCGGTTTATATTTCTTGCATAATTTCTCAGGGGGTTATTCCTATCTGGCAGAACAAGCCTCATGGGTCCACTCGCAGTGTGGTGAGGAGAATAGGGTCCACTCTTCCTCTCAAACCACCGCAGAGGGCATGTTTCCAGGTAAGTCAGGTGTCCTCCACGTTCACCCTTGTGCGTCCGATCATTTCTATTTTCCCTGTGATGATTAGTAAATGTTGTTTTGACTATTATCAGGAGCTCCCCGGCCTCCCGTCGCTGAAGCCCCTGACTGGCCCCGCCGTTCCTACCTTGGCAGATATTGCGTGGATCGCTGCAGACGAGGAGGAGACTTACGCCAGAGTGCGGTATGCATACACATCCAGAGTGTTGGATCCATCGACGTGTCGTTATTACACAGGAATAGACCAGGGTGTCTCCTGACACACCGCAAGGCGACAGTCTTGCCATTATTGTAATATTGAACAACTAACCTATTTTTAGCGTGCAACATGACTATACCGTTTAACGTTTCTCTCCACTCCCTGTTTTGTTGTTTTGTATTTTACAGGAGTGATGCCCGCCCTCTGAGACATGAATGGCGGCCCACCCCACTCCTCGTCCTGCACAGGAACTCCTCCGTCCCCAACTTCCGCCGCGAGGGCAAGAAGGTGGAGGGGCTGAGGAAGCCTGGCGTGACCGCGATGAACCGCACCACCGCCCTGCAGGATGAGCTCAGCAGATTGCGCGCACAGATCGCCAAGATTGTTTCAACCGATGGTGGTAGGGAACTCATTAAAGTTTTGAGTTGTGTCGTCGTTATCATTGATCTTTTACATTATTTTGGCTTGACAAATGTTCTTTTGATGACCTTTTTCGGACTGTGACTGTGATTAAGGACTATACAAAAAAAAGGGCCTTGACTTGCTTGCCAATGAACATGGTTGTAATGCATGGCCTTATTCTCCCCTTCCCTCATCTTCGGTCCAGGCTCCAACCCCTTGACCCCCGATCTGTTGTCCCCCGACGACACCAGCATGAGCTTCTCCATGGCGCCCTTCGAGAGCGTGTCCTACCAGCCACCTGCTGCCACTGCTGCCGCATCCTTCGTCATAAGCGATGTCACCGAAGAGGAGGAGGAAGAGGAGGACGATGAAGAAGACGTAGTATCTGTGATGTCGGAGCTGGTCCCCGACCCCCTGCCGCCCGCCTCTATGACGGCCTCTGCGACCTTTGACCTAGACAGACCCAGCATGGACTTCCGGGAGGCAGAGGAGGACACGGTGTCCCTGTCCAAGTCCACTAGCTTTGCTGATGTCATGGACATCCTGAAGGACATGAACCGCATGAAGATGAGCAAGGACAGGTGAGGGGACATCCGTTGCACTGGCTTGGGCTGTCCTTGCCTCTAGTATAGGTATTTCCAAACACTAATGTTAAACTTCCCAGGTCACACCAAACACACAAAGTGCCAGGCGATGTCATGGGTCATAGCTTATATCAGTGTTTTGCATCTACTGAAACCAAATGGTTTGTTATTCATAGTTTGGTTGCTCGTTTATACAATGTTCAGTGTGGATCAACTTCTGTTAAGCCTTTTAATGATCTGGCAAAATGACAGTTCTCTACTCGATATCTACTTCTCTGTCTCTGAGCCTGCCAGCCTGTATATTCCTCCGTGTGTCCTCAGGTACAACAGAGGCTGCACATCGCTGAGAGAAGAGGACTCGGCCACGCTGATCTCTGAGGCCCTTCGGAAAAAGTTTACCTTGAAGGAAGAGGATGTGGCCGCTATGCCACGGAAGTAGAAGGACCACGCCCCCACCATGTTGTCCCTAATTCTGCTTTCTGTTGTAAGTCCAGATAGAATACTTGGCAAGGATATGTTTGTGCTCCCTAACCTAAATTAAAATAAGCCAGTCCCTTAAATTATATTTAGCCATAGATCATTAAGGCTACCAGTTGGTACAGTCCACTGAGTAGACTTGTTGTCTCTGTCTGTTGCATATCTGGGTGGACACTTCCATGTGGGATGTTCCTTTGTATAAGGTAGATTTTAAAATGACTTGTAATGGCTACTGAATGTTATGCAATGGCGTGGCATGACCTATGTTACTCACAGTGTGTGTTTTGTCTTCTCCCTTTGTTGCCAGGCCTTTGCCTATGGACTTTTAAGCCTATGGACTCCCAGCCTATAGCTCCTTTGAGCCAAGAAGACTACATCTATTTCATATTAAAAAACAAGCCGGACATATACAAAACCAAAACCTTTTAGGAGAGCTTTGTCAATGTTATCAGGTTTATTATACTTAGATTCAGTTTTCACTGCAACTCTTCCGACATGTTTAACTTGTTGTATTTTCCTTATCCTATGTTTCAATAGAAGATGCTGGTGTACATTTTGAGGGGCTTTTGTCCATGTAGAAATTATTGTAACATACTTGGAAAATGTGTGATGTACAAATGGGAGAGGTAGAATGTGTATTTCTGGCTGATGACAATGTGCATGTGTATGTGTGTGTGGAAAGATGGTTTGGTAGTTCATCTATTACCTATTTCTCACTCTTCACTCAAACACACATGCTTTGCACAACACCTGTTAAACACACCTCTTGGTTATGCCTGCTCTTGGATTGGGATGTTTATCTTTGTCATCCACTTGCCAACACATTCAGCGACTTACAACTACACTCTACATAGAACCAATGTGAATTATAGTTTGAATAATATTGTACTGTTTTTTTTGGGGGGGGGGCAGGGAGGAGAGTGAGAACACTATATGACAAGTTTGACTGACATGGATACTTAAGCTGTTGTTCAAAGGCCACACCAGAGCCAAACTCAAATAGGCTTCTTTTTATACAAATATAATGACTAGTATATATTGATTTTCTTGTGGTATGAAAAAGAAATCGGTTATGTCTAACCACCGTTGCAATGTGATGTCATGATGGGTTGATAGGATTGCCTTTGTTTAGGACACGGACAAACGTAGACCTCTGCATGTGTGCTGTGACTTTTAATTTGTGCGATAATGTGTTGTTGCAGACCTACCTATTCGTTTGTGTTGGGTATACCTTTCCCAGTTGTTGATGCCTTGCCACGATTCTCTTGCCTGGTCCAATTTTGGTTGAAGTGCCATTGGGTTGCATCACCTTTCACACTCTCCTTTGTCAGTAAACCATTACATAAACACAGTTTGATTGTACATGCATGAATTGAAAGGCTTGAAAGAACAAATGTGTGTCTTCATTTACCATAACCCTTTTACACATTTCTTACACTGTTCTGGATGAATCCGTTGTTTTTATAATTGTGTTTGTGTGTAACAAAGTGAACCATTTCTGATGGAAGAACGGTCCCTTACAAGAAGTTCATTCGCATTCAAGGTTTTGTTTGTCTTCGTGTATGAGTTAGTGATGTATAGGATGTAGCATTCAGGTGTATGCTTCTGGCTACTGGAAAGAACAAAAAGTCATGCTTGAGTTGGAAAACTTGAAGCAATATCAAGAAATGCACAATACACACAGTTATTGCTAAATAATGTAGTATACAATTAGTTTATTTTGTGTTTTTAGCCCCATTTCACATTCATTTGTTAGGTTTAATCTTGTTTTATGCAACATTAGAGAAACAGTTGTCTGGTTTTGAATTGTAAATAAAGATGGGCTGATATTTTGAGCATCTGGCATTTCTTTAATTGCAAATGTAGTTCTGTATTTCCATGCTGCAATGCCACTGCGTTACCACAGGGGGGCGATGACGCCACACTGAGTAACTAGATAACTTGGTTCCCCGATTAGACATACTTGCACATGGACTTCCCACTAATCCTAAGCATTTAGCCATAGGGGTGTGTGTGTGTGTGTGGTTATTGGATTTCATGAAGGGTTCAACAATCGAGTGGACATCATGTGTCTGTATTGATAAAGTTAAACTTATGAGCATCTCTCAGTCTGACCTTCACAAATCACTACCCTTGTGTGAAAACTAGGGTTGGGGGGGACCTATTGTCCAATGTGTGTGTGTGTGTGTGTGTGTGTGTGTGTGTGTGTGTGTGTGTGTGTGTGTGTGTACATAGCGCCCTAGTACTGATGCGTGTTGCTAACCCACATTCTTGCACAGCTCCTTCTCTTTTTTTTTTTTCTTTTTTTTTTTGGGAACACCCAAGATGATCTGGGCCCAGTGATTCAGGCTATTTTCAATGCAAGTCCTTGGCCTACTTAGTCCTTATTCACCTCCACTATGAACCCCAAGCCTATTTTAGATGCAGAGAGAGAGAGAGAGAGAGAGAGAGATTTTTAGAGAGGCTTACTTAAAAACCATGAATGAAGACTTTCAGTGACATAGGCGGCCATTGTTAGAGTCTATTCTATTCTGCTACAGAAAAGGGGAACCGAACTGAACCCAAACCACTGATCCTTACCTTGAGTCATTTTCAAAATGAACTTTTT
>OMPL01100545.1:0-11431 GCA_900312945.1 Merluccius capensis | reverse complement strand
ACGAGGACTCACTCTGCTCCTCATCGTTGTCAAACTCCTGGAGGGATGGGAGAAAAATAACAGGATTACGATGAGGTAAGCAATATAGTTCGTCAAGACACCAACATGGTTGCCAAGCAACACAGGTTAGAATACAGGCTTTGGCATACAGTGCGTTAATACGAACAATGAATTGTTATGGCATCACAGGTGTGTGTTTATATTAATATTTTGCAACGGCTAAGAGCCAATCAGAATCAAGGACGGGAACTATCCGTTTCATCAGTGGGAGTCTGACCTTCTGCAGCAGCTTCCTCCTGTAGTGTCCCACCTGCTGCTGGAGGCTCATCCCAGACCTGCTGGACCGCTGGCCAGACTCCAGCTCGTCCTGGACCCTCATCACCTTCACCTGCACCAGAGCACATGTTTGTAAAGCGGACCAAGGCTTCGGCACACGGCTGGTCGGGAATTGCTGAGGTAACGACTTAGCTCAGCGTTTTCTCTATTCATTATTTCCTATAAACGTCAGGGTGACTTCTTGCCTCGATCTCCCTCAGCCTTTTTCTCTTTCCCTCGGACATCTGGAAGGTTCTCAGGGAGTTCTCGAAGTCTGCGCTGTCATATTTAGACGGGCTGGAGCCGTCGTCGCTGGAGTCGCTGTCCGAGTCGCCGCCTTTCTCCTGCCGGGTGGCCCTGATAGGGAGGGGTTGATAGTGTGTCTTATTATTTATGATAAGATGACGCATCAGAAAATAGATTCTTCCTCTTCCGCCTGATTTCCTGTGATATGACATGCTATAACTAGCCTGATGACATGTCCGCTTGTTAGCATGCTTAACCCTCTGGTTCACGATGTTATCATCAGATCTCATTCATCTCATTAACTTCAAGTTATGCTACTGATGTAACAAACATGTGATCGGTCACCGAGGAAGAGGAGGAGGCTCACCTCAGATCCAGGTCCTCTTCGTCGTCGGCGGGCCCCAACACCGCATCCCATTTAGACTCTGTCTTGGCTGAAAGGAAAAACATTTGATTCGATACTATCACGATACTTAGGTGCCAATTCGATATGTATTGCAATCGTTTTATTTTGCGATTCTACAAGTATTGCGATTAATTGCGACTGTCAATCATGAGGCATATTTGCCAGTCAGTCTTTCTGACTTTTATTTCAGCAGCATCATTGCTATACTGGGAGGGTTTAGTGTACTTTGTGCATGCATTTAATGTGAAAACAAACATAAAACAAAACATAACAAAAATATATTTTAAGTCGATTCAGGCATAAAAAAAACGAAAAAAAAACGATGTGAATATGAAAAACCAATTGTGTTTTATTCGCCATACTTTTGTTCCCATCTCTAGTAACAACATGTGGTGCTGATGCATTGAAGGAGGGGTTTTCACTACCTTGTGGGAACTCCTCTGAGGTGCTCCTCTGCTCCCATTTGGACCTGGCAACCCCAGGGAAAGGACCACTGCCATCGTCCACTAGGATACAAAAAGAAATGAAAACAGGCTTTATTGCTTTGCTAATATAACGTTTACTACATTAGTAACTTAGCAGGTGCTTTTATCCGAAGCAACTTGAATGTGAATTCAGATACAGGTCATTAAGGAGCAGGTAGGGAGTATCTACCTCAAGGATGCCTACAGGTTAGGCTACGGACATTGGGGATCGAACCCTGTACCCTTCGGCTGGGAATCAAACTACCCTTACCACCACATTATCCTGCCATCCATCTTAATCAATTCATGGTGGTCACATTTCCGAACACATTTTGTAATCATGATGCAATTATCAATTATCTTCTAATCCCAAGAAGTAGTCTTTTGGTATTCCCATTTCCAATTAATTATAATCAATTAAATGGTCCAGTTTATTCAATTGCCCATATTTATCATGATGTCTTGAGAATGCACTTATTTTGGTAATCCCAAGAAGTAGGTACGTACAGGGCATCCCGTCGATGTCGTCCATGGCGACGGCGGCGGCGGTGGAGACGGCTCCCAGCGGGACACCGTCGATGTCGTCCACGGGGACCCCGTCCAAGGGGTCCCATGCCAGGGGCGCCCCGTCCAGCTCATCCAGCACCTCTCCATCCAGCGCCGGCCCCTCCAGAGGAGCCCCGTCGAGGTCAGGAGGAGAGCCCTGGGGACCAGAGACAGACAGTGTGGCAATGTAAATGTTTATTTTTCATGCCAATACAGCTCTTTTGAATTGAATTGAATTAAGAGAGACAGCGATAGAGCGATCGCGATCCCCAAGCGATAGAGACGGATAGTGAGAAAGAGAGAGAGAGACAGATAGACAGACAGACAGACAGAGAGGCAGACAGAGACCAAGAGAGAGACCGAGAGTGACAGAGAGAGACAGGCAGACAAACTGAGTGACAGAGAGAGAGGGACATAGAAGGGACTTTGCAACTAGCTCCACAAATGGTATTTTTATTTGTATGCATTTATATTTTTTTGAACCATTCATGGACGACTGACGTTTTAAGTGTTGTTGTGATAGTTTTTAATGCAAACTTTAGGCACCAAATTAGGAGGCCAAGCAATTGGCCCATTCTGGAGAGGCATGTGTTGAACGGTCACTGCACTAGTTTAATAAAAAGCATCAGGTGTTACCTCGGCCTTGTCTGGCGCCTCCTCGGCTGCCTTAGTGAAGCCCAGGAAGACGTTCTGCAGGTGGAGGAGGTAGGACTCAGGGTAGATGGCCCAGTCCTCCCACGCCCGGAAACAACCCATCACCTTTTGCTGAGGACGGAGACAGCCATGCATTAGTGTGCATTCACACGAGACGCGGTGCGCGCCGCTAGGTCGGGCGTTGTTTTCTGCAAATCTATCGGTTGGTGCGTTAGGTCATGCGGTGCGCCGGGTCAAAGTTGAAATAATTTCAACCTCGAAGCGAGGCAACGTAACAAGCATGAGATACACAAGGAATCGCAGGAATCGAACGCTGACAATGGTGACTCCTTGCTCTACCAGTTGAGCTACACAGTAGGGCTGAACAATTAATTGCATATTAATCGAAATTGCGATTTTGACCTTTGCAATTAGCTAATCGTTAAAGGATGCAATTAATTTAGATTATAATTTTAAAATATTTTAAATTATAAAAACATTAATACATCAGATGTTGTCTTTTCATATAGAATAGGCACCACAGTATATTAATTAAATCAATTATTAACCTGTAAATCGCAATGAATAATCACAGTCACAATATCGGGCAATACAATCGCAATCTTTGTCATAGTCGTGCAGCCCGACGACACAGGGAATGAAACCCCATCACCCTGGCAGAGTTAAATACCTTACCTTGAACTGTTCGGCTTGCAGTCGGCCTTGTATGTTCTTATACGCGGCGTTGAGGTCCCCGAATATGTGGAGCAGCTTTGTTTCAAAGCTGCAGAGAGAGAACAATGTCGACGATAAGAGGACCGCGGCCGTACAGAAAGTATCCTGTGAGTCATGCAAGGTCAAGGGTTTCTTACTATTTACGGAAGTAAGATGCACCGGCCACTTTGGCACATGAGTTGTACAAGATGTCCGACACGAGATATAGCCGTGAGATCTGTGGGGGAAACACAATTCTTATATGAATGATGTCACTTGAAGGGACTATGTGTAGGATTTGTACATGCATAAATATACATGAACAGCTTGTAATCTTACTTAAAAAATGACACAACAGCCTGTGGGCTGATTCCTATTATATTAGAACTGGGACGGTTTAGCCGGGAAAAAGGAAGGAATTTAAGTCACAGCGCGGATACTAAATGTCTGTTCTTTCATAAGGTTTTAATTTGTATGTTTATTTATGATTAGAACTAAAATTAGTGTATGATCGTTATTGTCTCAACCCACAGAGCTCGCACTCCAGTGCACTGATTGCACAGGCTCCAGCAGGCTGCAGTTCACCTACCGGCCAAAGGGGCCAGTAATGAGAAGGTGTTTCTGAGTAATGACACCCCCTGGTCTACACCCACTACACACAAAGAAAACATGGGCAATGTTCATTGACCCATTACGTGTAGGAGAAACCCAGAGTAAATCCTAGTGGCCAAACGGCATCCGTCTATCCAATCAGTACACTTTTATCATCCAAACAGTACTAGCTTAAGCACCAATAACATCACAAAAACATTGGTGCCAGGGGTAGGGGACAATGTTCTGTTTGAGCTGACCCAGGCCTGAGGACCTGCCTCATTTTAGGCAACCAAATGAGTCAAAATCACTGTTATTGCATTATTATTTCAATGCTCTTTGAACACATGCCGTGACCCCAAGCGTGCAACCACAACATTAAACACGTGTGTGTGTGTGTGTGTGTGTGCGCATGCAACGCTTCCTAACTGACCTTCTTCTGCAGTGGTGTGTGCAGCATGGACAGCGACTCGCTGATGAGTTCCACAACCTCCTCGGCCGCCTCGGCACGCTCCAGACAGAACGCCATGGCGTCCGCCACCTCGCCCCGCCGAGGGCTCAGCTCTCGCAGCAGGCTCTCCAGGCGCCGCCGGTGTCTGGGTTAGAGACGAGGAGAAGGAAGTAGTGTTGGTTTGTTTTGTTTTTGTTTCTTCTCAACCTGCCCAACGTTCACATTGTTGTGCTACATATTTTGTATATTTTTGGTTAAATGTGTGATTCAAAAACTGTCTATATGTAATAATTCATTTTTTATATTTTGTAGGATTTCACATTTTCCCATAAAGATATTGTCTCTGCCGGGAAATCACAGAAATGGCCTTTTTTTTTTTCAACAGTGTTAAATTGCATGTGCGTCAATGAAAATTATTTTCTCCTCAAAGAAAAAAATCTGTCTCTGTTAAAACAAAACAAACTGTGAACTCACTCGGTTTTCAGCTGCCCCTTCTTGCCCTCCTCCTCTTCCTCCTCCTGTGGGGTCCCGTGGTCGAACCCGGGCCTGGCGGCGTCCCGGCTGCTGTATGTGTTCAGGCCAGGCGGGCGCCACATCGACCCGCCCTGGAACATCCGGAACTCTCTGGTCCGCCACTCGCTCAGCGACTCCCCCTGCCGCCGCGCGGGAAATAGCATCGCTAATGAGTTCACTAACAATAACCAAGACATTACTAGTTAGCTGCCTGACAAACATGAACTAACTAACATAATACTAGTAAACTAACCAAGCAAGCAACCAACTAATGCATTACTAGTAACACGTGGGTTGGTTGAGTGGTTAGCCAACTAACAAAAACAATGCTATTTAGTCGATGCGCATATTTGTATGGAATAACCCGGCTTTTACTGTAGATTTTTTACAGTAGACATTCATCGCAAACAATTATATGTGATTTATGCTTTAAAAATAAGTATAAACATCTAAAAACATCCTAGATTTAGGAAAATCTGGGGAATCTAGGGAAATAGATTATGACGTTTATTGGTCCACAATGTCAGATTACAAAGATGATGTGCGTGACGAGAGGACGCTCACCTGGAGGATGCAGAAGAGCCTCCAGCGGTAGTACACGTGGTCCTGGCTTTTGTTGTCAAAAAGGAACCTGTCATCGTCAAAAGGGGGAACAAGGAATTAAATACAGTTACTAGTAAGGTGTGTGTTTCCCCTTCAGGCTGAACGCTATTCGAATGTGGTGCCATTACCAGCAGACTTCCCCTATTTTATCTCCAGGCGTGAGTGTGATTAGCCATTACAAGCCGTTTCAAAATTGTCACTACCCTCTAGTGATATTAAAAGTGGGAGTATCCACCCAGATGTATGATGACTAGATCAGTCTACCAGCCTACCCAGTGGACTGTACCAACTGGTAGGCTTATCTATCCATCATGGATCTGGGTAACCACTCCGACTTGTGATGTCACTAGAGGGTAGTCACACAACACATTTGAAACGGCTTGTAATTGCTAATCTCACTCATTTTACCTGGCGGTAAAACAGCGGCCCTTTAAGGAAAATAATAAGCGGTTGCAATCTAGAGGAAGTGGCATCCTCACCTGAAGTCTGGGTTGCTCTTCTCCTTGCTCATGATGATGGCTTCGAACATGGGCCCCTCCCTCACCACAAACTCAACCATCCTGTGGATGAGAACCAGCAGGTTCCTGTAGGAGGGGGAGGGGGGAGCGGGGTCAGAGGTTAGACCAGAAGGCGGCATAACGTCAGAACACACATGTCAGCACCTCAGTTTTTATCAATCAGTGGTAGTGAAGTTGTGGCGGTGGGATGATGATGACGACGACGACGACGACGACGATGTTGGAGTTTGTGGTGGTGAATTTGGGGGTGGTGCAGGTGATGGAGGTAGTGATGGATATGGTGGTGGTGATGACAATGGTTGTGGTAAGAGCGGTGATGGAGGTAGTGATAGTGATGGTGGTAAAAATGGTGTTGGTGGTTGTGATGGTGATAATGGTGATAGTGCTGATGATGACGATGGTGACAGAGATGATGTGGTAGTGGTGGGAATCCTGATGAGGATGGCGTGCGTACCTTTCGGTGGGGATAACCACCTTGACCACAGCTTCGGAGAGAGTCTGTTGGTGGTCAAATCATACGGTAAAGAGAAGCAGAGTGAGAACAGTAGTACACTGCAGGATACACAGAACACAAGAACCAAGACAACGCTTATCATTTCATCACTCCAGCTATATCCCGTCACTTTATATGTGCGATAAAATCATCATATATATAGAGAGAGGGGAAGAGACAAAGAAAAAGAAAGTGAGAGAACAAGACACAGAAAGAGCGAGTGTGTGAGAGAGAGAGAAATAGACGAAGAGCGACTGAGAGAAGGACAGATAAACAGAGAGACAGACAAGACCTTGTAGAACAAAGATAGACAGATAAACAGAGACAGACATAGAGATGGAGACCTTGTGAAACGGTGAGACAGACACGGAGATAACAGGGACAGACAGAGATAAACAGAGAGACAGACAGAGATGGAGACCTTGGAGCGTCCTAGGGGTTTGGTGAAGTCGTTGCGGAGGCGGTCGCGGGGCTGGGCGTTGAAGGGCAGGCCAGAGGGGGGAGGCGGTGCCGACCTCATCCCCGTCGGGGTGTACAGCGGCTGGGGAGGGATCCTGGCTGGCTTACCCCAGCCCAGCTTCATCTCAAAGCCCATCACCGTTTTACCTGGAGTTAGAAAAGCACAAATAATTATTATAATCGGCAATTTCGTTGTCTACTCAGTCTATGTCTAGGCAGGCACTGACCTTTTCAATGGACATTTCTGACATTACTAATTTTTATTTTTTTCACAAAAAGTTGTCAGAGAAGGCGTGGATAATGGCATAGTAGAGTCTTCATGTGTGTGTACCCCTGCATGTTCCCAGTCGCCTAGTGTGGACCAGTGACCCGACGGCAAGGCAAGACTGCGTGTACTGCCGAAGTCAGCCCCCGACTTTAAAAGTCGCCTAGTGGGTACTAGGCTTAAGGCCCTGTAACCAAGAGGCCCGCCGTACCGTCCAGCGACGCCAGGGCTCTCTCGGCGTCCCTCCGCGTCATGTAGGCCACGAAGGCCCGGTTGGTAGTGCGACACCGCTCCTCGTCCGTCCGGGGCCACATGATCTTCACGCTAGCCAGGGGCCCGTACTTCCCAAACTCCTTGCACAGCATCTCCTCGTTCATCTACCAATCAATCAATCAATCAATCAATGAAACTTTATCGATAGCGTGCTTTTTGTGCAAAACTGCAATACAAAGTGCTTAACAAGGGAAACAACGACACACGTTTCCCGAAGAACCAAAAATAAAATGAGTTTTAGTATAACACTCAGAGAACCAGAGATACATTTGAGAGGGAGATTTGAACAAAAAAAAGATCACACACTACTAACTTAAAAAGGTACATTTTAAGACGTTCATATTCATTTAAAGTTATTTTCTAGATTGTGGTGCCCTCAGCTCCTCTGGCAGGCCGTTCCAGAGGTCTTGGTCCTCCCCTTAGGAACAATAAGGAGGCCAGAGCCAGAGGACCTCAGGGTCTGGAAAGAGTACACGTTGATGGATGACACCGATGTGGGATTTACCTTTGGACTGATGCAGCTGATGTAGAGGTTTGTGGTGATGGGCAACACGGTGTCGTCATAGAAACCTGTAATTTTAAGGAAACAAATACAAGAGTCAAGCAATTAGGGAAGGCTGATTTACTCTTGGGTCAGACAGACTGAATGAATTGATATGGAGGATAAAGCTTGGGCTTACTTCATGAAGTCTGTGTTTCAAGCATTATTATCATTTCTACAGCTGACCTGCGCATCTGAATCTCAAAGCTTGATCCCAGCTTTACATATACACAACGTTAACATGTCCGCTAGAGGAATAAGTGTAAATGTAACAGGATGATTATAATTACTTGATCGCCTTGACAACGGTGTGTCCAGGTCTGCGTAGGCTCCGCCCCCTCCTCCGGGGTCATTTTTCTTCCTCTTGTGCCGCTCCTCACGCTCTTCCTGTATGCTGTACAGCGTTGATGACAAGTTATCAGTTGCCATGGCGACGACAGGTTATCAGTTGTGACAAGAGGTTATCAGTTACCATGGTTATCAGTTACTATGGCGATGACAGGTTATCAGTTACCACAGTGATGGCAGGTTAACAGTTATTATGACGAAAACAGTTTAACAGTTACCATGGCGATGACACACAACAGGTTATCAGTTACCATGGCAATGACAAATGTTTTTACGTTTTTAATACATATCTATGTATGACTATAAACTTGTATGAAGTCTACAAAGTATTTGGTCCTCTATAAACTACGAAACTCAAAGTCAGTCGTTTAGTAATAAAAAGGTCAAGTCCTTGAAAGTAAATGCCACAGAACACATAGTCGAAAATGTTAAAAATGTCAACTGAAAAGAATTCTCTGCAGACTTACAGTTTAAGTTCTTCTTTAAAGAGCTCGAGGTTACTCCTCTTCTTTCCTTCTACCTTCTTCTTGAATATCTGTCAATCAAACAGGCAGCCATTTTGAGTTAAACTTTACCATTGGGGTGGACCAGCCTATTTTTGGCAGGAACAGCTAGATCCAAGAGGAAGAGGAGCTAGATCCAAGAGGAAGAGGAGATAACTCACAGGCTTTTTGGCATCAGAAAAATGTGCTAGCGATACAGGGGGGGGTGTGGAATTAAACTTGGCGGCTGGTCGATAGAGCTTGTTTCTGGAAACATCCGCTGCTTCCTCTTCTGCAAAGACAACATTAAGTACTTTAACAATGACTTTCAACAGCCCCAGGCAATCATCTTACAAACAAATTAATAATATTAGGGATTTATCCTAATACAAATCAAATCGGACAAAAAAATTATAATGATTTGTAAATACAAGTTTCGAGTTGTGTGTGTAATGTGCAGTAATATAAAAATGAGAAAAGGGCAGGTGTCATTAACAATACCATTAAACAGTTTAAATGACCTAGGGATTCATCCTTATTCAATAATGATAGCATTAACAACGGTCGTGTCAATGTTATCAAATATTCATGTATATAGCTATATATATGCACAATCACTGGATGCTTCTAAGTGCCTTACAATATGGTGCGTGCATACATTCTGCTGTGTAGTGCAACACGTATGGTATGACATTAACACATTCTTAACATGGTAGGCCCCAGTGGGAATCGATCCCCTAACCCTGGCAGTGTTAATGCTATGCTCTACGTGTAGGTGACGTGATATAATCCCTGACATCCTGGGGTGCTCACCTTTAGTTACATTCACAATGCCTCCACGTACGAACGTCTTCACCCCGCTCTTAGTGCTGCCTTCGAACGACGCCAGGAACTCCTCAAACACCTCTGCTGCCTTCTCCTGCTCCTACATAGAGATTGTAAACATTTAATAAACATGTATGTGTGTGTGTGTGTTCACAATATGTGCATGTTTAAGTAGTCACTTCCTCCTACTCCTTTTTGAACATGTAGTGTTTTTATTCTTTTGGCTTGTGTTTTGTTACATGTTTGTAACAGTTTTTTCAATTAAATTCAGTTTCAATTTAAATACGTTTAATAAATTCATTAGGTCAGTGTGGATAAAAAAGTTATTAGATGGTAGTCTACAATGGGTATATCTAAATGGACTGCATAGACATGAACTAGTATTAATCATTTCAGTCATTCAGCAGATGCTTCCAAAGTGAATTAAAGGCTGTTCATATTACAGTGGCAATCTTACCTTCTTCTTGAGCTCTTCCTGTTCCCTCTTTGTCAGTGTTTTTATTGCACTAGCAGGTTTTCCCTTTCTTTCCGCCATGTTTACACTACAAGAACAAGAAAAGCAAACCCTTCATCGCTGAAAATGCCGGCCAATCAAATAGAATGTTCACACTATGATTCAAATTTGTAACATTCTTTTTGATTGGCCCACAGTTTCGATTAGAATGTTCCAGATTTGAACATTCTACAGCTGATTCCTCTAGAATGAACATTCTAGTTGGAAATGTGGAGATCAATCAACTAGAATGTTAAAATGTTGAATCATAGTGAACATTCTAGTTGGGAACATTCTAGTTGGGAACATTCTACTGGGAATATTGGTTGAAATTTTCAACAGGAATGTTTAAATCTTAAACATGAACATTCTAGTTAAACATGAACATTCTAGTTGGTTGTGATAGCCTATGATGTAATTGTGTTATTATCGGATAAGTTACCATTGTATCTGACAGAAAACCACCAGATCATATTAAATATCAACAACTCACCTCTTAAGGCTGATGAATACGCTGGACTTGCTAGTCGTAGCCAGAATCCATCGCAGGCACCACCACAAGCATTAAGGTCTTCAGTTATAACATCCCTTCACCCAGATATTCACGGAACAATGTGAGAAATCTGCAAAATTATGTATTTTTAATGTACATCTAAAAACACTGCTTTAATCCTGACATGATCATTATTTTAACATTTGTGTTTGTTATAACTACCGACAAACATGTGTATAGGCTTCAAACAGATAGTAGCTGTTTTTGTATTCACCAAAAACATACACACTTTGTGGTGTTCCCTGGCACTCGAATGGTTTATAAAGATGCATTAGCTAATCTACACTTCTCAGATCGATGGCAGTATCCACCTTTTGTTTGATCACATATGAAAACCTCATCACATCTATCCAGTCTGTAATCAACAGGACAACTAATACAATACACCTGTGTAACATATGTACCTGTTTAACTGGAGTGATTTAACTAGTGATAGTCATCTAGGTCATCTGTGCTGGCACAGCATTGGAGGCTATAAGAGAGCCAAGACTCAACTGACTCCCGCATACAAAGTCACAGGAAGCACGGGATTATGAGTGGAATCAGTGGGAGCATGAATAGGAGCTACCTCATTCCCACAGAGATAACCCGGTCCCACTGGCTCTCTGCAGCAGTCTTTGTAAACAAACGGTGTGTGTGTGTGTGTGTGTGAGTGAGCCCATTGAGATGCTACATGAGACACGTCTATCTAAACCCTTG
>OMPL01100534.1:0-14263 GCA_900312945.1 Merluccius capensis | reverse complement strand
CTTCTCGCGTTGGAAGAAGGCGGTGCAGAAGGCCATGAACTGGGAGACCACAGAGCCTTGCTGCGAATCAAACGGTAACGTCAAAATAAAAGCACACACGGACATCTCTTACGTTAATGTCTCATTCACCCTCTGGGGTCATGTGACGGTCAATCAACGGCTTCATAAATCGAGGGGTGGCATCACTTAATTGATTCCCTTTCTCGCATTCCTTGTTGATTCTCTTTAAAAACAAATTCTGTGCTACAATCTGAATGCTGTCTGGACGCTTTGTATCTTTTCGTCTCGGGCGCGGCCGACAGGATTTGGGAAGAAGATGAACGGCGCTCCCTGGGGGGTCCCGCCGAGCCTTTCCCTCGCCCCAGTGGACCCCTGAGGTCTGGGATGCGCTACTGCCGCATGCTTGATACGATCTGGATTTTCGCCGTTCGCGGGACGCACCAATACCTCTTTTTATAAAAACCGCTTCGGGGTCTTAAACCTGAGAAGTACCTCACCCTAGGATACATTTTCATAGCAATACCTTTTTGAATACCACTATTGTATAGGTATTAGTGCGTTCCTCATTACAATACTAACATAAGTACAATACTAACGCTTTGGTTGTTGTGTTTACTCACTGGCTCTTTCTATCCAACAAGTGGTGAATAACAACTAAAGGAAAGTGTGATATAAATTGCTCTGTCCATTTCCTGGCAGGGTTTCTTCATGTCCAACTGCACTAACAGCCTGCGCTCGC
The DNA here is from genome assembly GCA_900312945.1 of Merluccius capensis. Taxonomy (NCBI): domain Eukaryota; kingdom Metazoa; phylum Chordata; class Actinopteri; order Gadiformes; family Merlucciidae; genus Merluccius; species Merluccius capensis. Next base: position 13,524 of record OMPL01100534.1, on the reverse strand, counting down.
CTCTTCTCCACTCGTCCTGCACTACGTCTTGTCTGCTTGTCCTTTTTTTAATTGTCGCTTCACTTCTTTAACCGACAGATCAAACACAATAGCTGAACTTGGGTGACCCTGTGGTCGCCAACGGCAACAATGGAGGATGGCCATCTTGTGGCCAAAAGGGAGGAAGAGAAAATGGCTGTTTTGACCCGGTACACAGTTGTTGTTGTTCTTTTTTTTTAGTGACACTCACTGCTGAAAGCAATGCACATCTCATTTGGGGATTTTTAAAAATTATTTTATTGATATTTTAATGAACAAGAAGACCAAGACTGTGCCGTGGGGCTTGTACATCGCAACGTCGCATCCCAACGGCTGACGTTTTTTTGGCCATTGTTTAGTCATTTGTTGTGAAATAATATAATTATGGGAGACATTGTTTTTAACAGCCACCTTTTTCATGGGAGACGTGGCAAAACACTTTTCTTTCATTAGCCTAGGTTATGTTATGTTTACATTGATTTAGATGTACAAGCCCTATTACCCCTATGTGCCATATTTAATGCTGGTGTAACTGGCTCTCTTATGTATGTTCAAATATGCCTTTTGGCATTTGTTTTCGTGGGAGAAGATCACTGGCCCATTGTGATTGGGGACTTATCAGGTGATGTTGTGTTGTCATGAACGGTTCAAAGGGAAATTTTAAGTTTTTAAGTTTGTCATTTCCAGGAGCAAAGCAAACGCCCAATCATGGGCACAAGTGATTCCTCCCATTAACACTTTTTGGTAGATACTGTATATTTGACGTCAACACTAGTCCTAACTTTATGCGTCATTTTTCCCTCCAAGGACGGCAATAGTAGTTTTTAATTTCCTATGGAGTTTGACTTGAAGAAACAGTTCTTTCGGTAATTTGAGATCACTGACATTTTACGCTTTTATTTTGAAGGTGTTTTAACTCAAGACTGACTTTCGAGAAACTCAGTTGATGTGAAATGTGTGCTCATGCTCTGCCGGCTCTTTAATGCACTTTATAAGTTACCTTGTGTCTAGAGAGCGTGGGCTGTTGTACATACGCACACAGAGGCTAAGCGGGAATAAGGGAGGGGTGGGCCTTCATCACAACCTCGATTGTGAAATAGGGATTTGATATTTTTAAGTACTTTTAATTTTAAGATTCCAGCCGATTACTAATGAAATTGACACATCCACCGATGCAATTAAACTGCTCCAAGTAAAACTATGGTCAAAACATCAGTCTTTGTCTGCTACTTTTTAAACGTTGAATACAGGTTTTTACTAGAGATGGTTGAAGTGACCACTTGCAGGGAAACCACCTCACCTGTATTGGTTGCCGTGGTAACCTGGTTTGGTTACCAACACTAACAATGTTGTCAGTCTGCGGGTAACTCCTCATTTTAATGAGGTACTCAAGTCACAGTGAACCGACAAACCCAGTTATGTCGAGCCATGTACATAATGTTTGAATCCTATTTTTGTCTAATGAGATGTGATTCTAATGTACATATGTTCTAATAAACCTTCTGAAAATCAAAGTGGACCGTGTTACCTCACTTGCACCAACAGGTAAATAAAGTTCAGTAGTCGTCAAATTAAATGTACATAGATATTTATTGCAGAAAAGGGTACAATTTTCTTTTTGAACACTTGATCAAAACATGTTATAGAATCGCGAGGAATGCACAGGCTTCTCTACCTCATAAAACAAGCCCACCGCTAAGTTCGTATACATTTACAACCTATCCTGGGGTATCACATGATCAGAATCACATGACATCAAATAAGGCGGCAGGGACATCCCCCGCCTGACAATGTCCACTCGGACAAACGCACCATGAAGGGGACAGGGGAGCGAGGAGGAGGAAGCGAAGGACGATCCTGTGGTGTCGATCCGGGCGGGTCTCAGCGGGAGAACTGCCGCTTGTCGCCGCGGCCCTTGTTGACGTGTTTGAAGATCTTGGACTTGTTGACGCTCTTGGACTTGTTGTAGCCGAAGCCGCCGCCGCCGCCGCGCTTCTGCATCTTCATGCCGTGGCTGCTGTTGACGTCTGAGGGGGGGGGGGGTGGTGGTTAAGGAGAAACGCCTCACTGTTCAGAAGACCTCGTCTCCCGACGCGATACTATGGCGATACTGGGATGCCGATTCGATGTGTATTGGGATTTCTGTTTACTGTAACGCGACTAGACCATGGGGGAAAAGTTGATATACACTTCTAGACTATATATCGCATTTATAGAAATCATACACATCACATGTCAGTCTTTCTGAGTTATTTCTATACTGGGAGGGTTTAAGGGATGGCATCATGTTTATGTAGTGTACTTCTAGTATGCATTTAATGTGAACACATTTGAAAATCGATGGGTAAAAGAAAAGTCGGTAAAAGAAAACATAAAAAGGACATTGAACATCTAGTTCAAGTTAAAATAACATTTCTACGTAATAAAGCGCTGGGTCTGCGAACGCCGTGTTTATAATGGCGACAAAGAAGGTTTACAAATAATAAAATGAAGGCGCAGGAAAGGATACTGAGGTCGACGTAGGGCGGGACCTTGAAGCCGAAGGACAGCGCCACCATGGGGAGGTTCAGGGTGCCGACGCTGTAGATCTGTTTGAGGGAGTGGGAGTCGTACGCCCGCACGTACGACTTGTAGGCCTCCTGGGCGGACTTGTGGAGGTAGTAGTTCTTCTCTATCAACTTGTCCAGCTGAGGAACGACGACAGCAGCGTTACGGTTTAGACGGTGTGATACCTAAAGGGCTCTTCTACCGCCAGGTGTGATGTTGATTATCCATTACAAGCCAGTCAAAATGGCTGATCTATCCATCGTACATCTGGGTGGACACTCCCACTTGTGATGTCAGCTAGATTTTGACTGGCTTGTAATGTCACACAGTTTAGGTTCAACAATAAATATACATACATTTGTGTTACATTAAAATGATCAGATAGAACCTTTGCACACAGACAACCTGGACTCAATAGACTGCACCATAGTTTTAAAATCGTTCAGGGTAACAATGTTTTGAAGTTTGAGATCAGTCTGTAGACTGTTCCAGCAGGTTCAGAAAACCTAAAAGCTGTCTTTCCCTAATGAGTTATGGAGACTGACGAGTGGTCAGCGTGTGGAGAGATGCCTTACCTGGGACTGGATGTCAGAGATTTTACTCCATGAGAATTCAAACTCGCTGAGCGGCACCTGGACACAAGACCACAGCAACATGACCGTTAGACACGACATCGATTACGGAAAAACTAGCGGTGAAGCCACTCATGTAACGCCACAACCTTTCAACATCTGGAGATATTTTCAATACCGCTACCTGGGTTTTGGTTCAAATACCAAATCAATACTTATTATTCATTTTCAAAACAATAGGCACAGTGGGCAAGCGCTGGTTCAAACTATTCAGCAGAGTTTAGTTTCATTCTCTCTTTTGAAGACCAAACTCTTGGTCCAGTTTTTGGCTCCCGGTAGTACAGACACGTTTTGGTCGATTCGGGCGGACCTACCCGGGCCTGTTTGAGGAAGCGCAGGAAGCCCAGCTCCTCGGGCCGCAGGATGAGGAGGGCGTGGCCTTTACCGTCGATGCCTCGGGCTGTCCTGCCCACGCGGTGGATATACTCCTGCAGGAGAGAGACGGCGAGAGAGACAGGCTGGTTATTACACACGACTGTCCTTCAACCTCCTCTTCAAAGCACACCTGTTACAGACTAGCAGGGAGACCTGCAGTATTTTAGCTGTGGTGAGAAGTAGTTCATCTGGGCCTCTGTGGGTCTGCTCCCAAAAGTTATTTTGGTTCAGTAAGCAGCTACATTTTGATGCCAATTTTACGCCTTCATCTATTCCCAAAGCCTGCACTCTTAAAATACAACACATTGGTTTACAATAATAATAAATTACATTTATAAAGTGCTTTTCAAGACAGTCAAAGCCACTTGAATGAATAATCTTCACTTTTTTTTTTTAAACAGAGCACAAGACTTGCTCAACACACCATCCCATCCTGCATCATATTGACCATGTGATCCGCAGACAATATGACCATGGTTCATTATGTCCTTGCATTTATTCTGAAAGAAATTACTGATAACCTCCTTCAATAAGACAACTGCAAGATAATACTGTATGCCTTAGTTGACACCCAATCCACTATGAAAGCAATGAACTGGCAACACATAAAGGCAAAAATAACATCAGCACCAATGAGACCAGAGTTTAAAGGAAGCCCCCATTGCTCCTAATGTATTCTTGTAGAGCTCCACCCCATCATTTCTACTACAGTTCTGTTTCGACATGTAAATCCCTTTGGTCCAAAAGCATTTAATGGACTTGAAAATGGGCTGTGCGTATGAGGGTGGTGGTGGTGGGGGGGTACCTTGGGGTCATCTGGCGGGTCATACTGGACGATCCAGTCCACCTCGGGGATGTCCAGACCTCTGGCGGCCACGTCCGTACACAGCAGGATGCCCGTGTCCGCGTTACAGAACTGGAAGAAGGTGGTGGTTCGCTTGGTCTGCTTCTGCTTGCCCTGGAGACATGGGGGTTAACACGACGCCGGTCAGGTGAGCCTGAACACGCTGGTTACACTTTAACATACGCTGAAACACTCCCTGCCAGGAGGGGACGCCAACTGTTAGAATACTAATGGGACACTACACTTAGCATCACCGGAGGGGAAAGACAGCCTGGGAACCCGACGAATCTGCAAGCTCATGTTTCATTTGCTCTGGCGATGCGTGGTAAAATGCCAACCAATCACAGGGCATTATTTGACGTCAACCAGTGGCAGGACGCGACTAACTGCAGGGATCGCAATAACTCCTCACAAGTCGATGGTAATACTGTGTTTTGGATGCAGCATGTCCTTTCGGCTGGATTATCGTCCAGTATAGCTGTGGCGGTCGACCCTGTCACGCGCCACCTGGCTTTCCCATTTCGACACACAGGACAGTTATACACCGGTTTATTGGAGAGTTGGCAAGATGTTACAAGCGGAGCAGATGAAACCGGCTGTCCTGACAGATGCTCACCCTTGAGTGTGTGTGGTGATAGCTGATTTATCTTGTGTGCCTTAATTACTCCCATGCACCACAGGTGTGCAGCCTCACCCCGCCCCAGAGTCTCATCACATTGACTCGGGCCAGGTGTGGCTGCTTAAACCAGCCATCAACCACACACACACACCACAACTGGAGTGTGCGTTTCTGGAAATCGATCAACCATAATGTCTAAGCTACTTGGAGCCACACAGTGCAGTTTTTTCTGTAGGGCTTCAAAACAATGTGTCCTCGCCATTGTTCGGAGAGAAATCACAGACAACTCCCTTCAGAGACAACGGTGAGAGTTACTGTATGCCTTAGTTGACACCCAGTCCACTATGAAAGCAATGAACCGGCAACACATAAAGGCAACTTCCCATTCATTCAAGTGAAAACGGGCTAAGAATAACCACGTGTGTGGAGAGTAGGGCTGGGAAATAATGCAATATTTAACGTCTTTCAATGGCATCAAGAAATTAAGAAATCGACTTATCGCGATACCCAGTTTTATAGTATAAATTAATTATGGTGAGAAGATGAGTGTGACTGAAAGCCACACGTCACCATGGAAACAGGAGGCGGCTGCTGCTTACGTGGATGGCCATGACGGGCAGGTCGATATAGTTGAGCAGCTCATAGTGGAACTTGACGGACATGCAGGAGGAGAAGAAGACCATCATCTTCTTCTTGCGGTTCTTCTTGAGGAAGGTGAACAGGAGCAGGAAGCGCTTCTCGGAGGGGCAAACCACGTAGCCCTGCAAGGAAATGAATACCGTTAACGGGATATCTGCAGGTTTGATTCCACACTTTTTAATTACATGACAATATGACCATGGTTCATTATGTCCTTGCATTTATTCTGAGAGAAATTACTGATAACCTCTTTCAATAAGACAACTGCAAGATAATACTGTATGCCTTAGTTGACACCCAAGCCACTATGGAAGCAGTGAACTGGCAACACATAAAGGCAAAAATATCAGCGCCAATGAGACCAGAGTTTAAAGGAAGCCCCCATTGCTCCTAATGTATTCTTGTAGAGCTCCACCCCATCATTTCTACTACAGTTCTGTTTCGACATTTAAATCCCTTTAATCCAAATGAGCCTTAAATGGGCAGGTGGGGGTCAGGCCTCTTGCTCAAGGATGCCTTGCCGGTAGAAGACTGCAGACGATGGGGTTTGAACTAGGGCATGACGCTAAAATGATCGATACTTTTCATGATGGAAGACGATAACATGTATGAGATATATTTTCGATAGTTACTTTTTGAGTACGTTTTCCTCTACCTACAAAAACACGACCCGAACAGCCAATCGTACAGCAGAGAAACAAACGCATGGAAATGAAAAATGCACACACACACACTAATATATATATATTTCTATATCTTTCTACATTTCTTGTACAAACCTGCTCCAGGCCGTCCACCGTTGCCTTGTCCTTGTCATCGTCCACGCCCACGTAGAGGGGCTCCTTCTTCAGGGAGATGCGCGCCAGGTCCTCCACCTTCCTGGTCTGTGTGGCCGAGAACAGCATGGTCTGTCTGCGCTCTGAGGAGCAAGGACATCACATGAACCGTTACCGTGGTGCACCAGGCGCCACTTAGTCTTTCGGATTTCAAAATATGGCTAAAAAAAAAAGAACCAAAGTATAAACCAAAGTCCCATGCAGAAGGTGAGTCTGGGAGGATGTGAGGAGGTTGAGCGTAAGGAGGGGGTTTGGTATGTAAAGGGAGGGGGGGTGTTATGAGACATACTTGGCAGCAGTCTGATGATCTGCTTGAGCTCCTCCTCGAAGCCCACCTCCAGGATGCGGTCGGCCTCGTCGATCACCAGACACTGCAGGTTCTTGTACATGAAGCCCGTCGTGTTCTGCAGCAGGCACACACAAACACACTTTAGTCTCAATGCGTTTCACAGAAGGAAAGTTCACTGGTTTGGCACAGATGTTACATAACAGTTTATTGGCGAGTTGGCAAGATGTTACAAGCAGAGCAGATGGAACCTGCTCTCATGACAGAGGTTCACCCTTGAGTGTGTGTGGTGATAGCTGATTTATCCTGTGTGCCTTAATTACTCCCATGCACCACAGGTGTGCAGCCTCACCCCGCCCCAGAGTCTCATCAGATTGACTCAGGCCAGGTGCGGCTGCTTAAACCAGCCATCAACCACACACACACACACACACACTACACAGCTGGATTTCTGGAAATCGATCAACCATAATTTCTAAGCTACTTGGAGCCACAGTGCACGTTTTCTGTAGGGTTTCAAAACAACGTGTCCTCGCCATCGTTTTCCGAGAGAAATCACAGACAACTCCCTTCAGAGACAACGGCGAGAGTTACTGTATGCCTTAGTTGACACCCAGTCCACTATGAAAGCAATGAACCGGCAACACATAAAGGCAACTTCCCATCCATTCAAGTGGAAACGGGGAAAGAATAACTAAATTAATTTTAAATACATTTTTCCCATGGTCTAGTGTTAAAAAAGTAAACAATAAGCAATAAATCGCAATACTTGTAGAATCTCAAGAATTAAAAATCGCAATGCATATCGAATCGGCACCCGAGTATTGTGATGTATTAAATCTGGAGATAGGCGAGTGTGTACACAAACAGGCCCGGTGTGCTCACCTGCAGGTGGTCGAGCAGACGGCCAGGCGTGGCCACCAGGATGTTGACGCCGTTGGCCAGCCGCTGGGCCTCGGCCGAGCGGTTGCTGCCGCCCATGAGCAAGCCGAACGTGTGCACGTGGTGAGCCATGAGCTCCTTCAGCACGCCATACGTCTGCATGGCCAACTCACGCGTGGGCGACAGGACCACCACACCAGCTCCTAGAAGGGGGGGGGGTGATTAGCCAATTGATCGTTCGACAGGTATTTAATCCAATCAAATGTTTATAATTAATGAATCGCTTAGGTCATTTATACAGATACAAATACCAAACATTTGCTGTTTGATGCTTCACAAATTCAAATGTTTGGTTCATGGGTAATTTTTCTAGGCTGCTTGTCAGATAAAGCAGCACATTTAAGACATCACTTTGGACTCTGGTCACTTGTGATGGCATTTGCAATTATTATCTAGACTAAATGATTAATCAATGAATCTGAAAAACTATCGTTAAAATGACTATGAAAATAAGTGTTAGTTTCCCTACATATTTTACATAAGAATATGATTTTTTTTTATAATCCTGTCGCATGATTTAAAACACAAAATGTTTTGTTTAAGCGTTATATTCGACCAGACTTAAAAAGGACACAAATGGTATTCATCAACAGTCAAGCATCTCAGTAGGCGCTACTTGCGCTTGGAGAAGTCCGATTGGTCAATGAGGGAAAAAGAAAAACAAGTACCGTTTCTGGGCATGAACTTGAGTTTGTAGATGAGCTCAATGCAGGGGATGAGGAAGGCCAAGGTTTTACCACTTCCTGTCCTAGCAGCGGCCAGAATGTCCCTACGGATGAAAAAAACAACAACAAACACTTTTAAAGATATTCCCTCATCCCCTCCGCAACACCCACCAGGCAGGTGTCATCACAGCAGACCCAAGATAACTGGAGCCAGGCCATCAATGCTGTGAATCATTCAGGACACCAAGACTTTAACTCCCCATTAGAAGCCATGTGCAGGTTTCAATTGACCTTCAGTGTTGTTCACATGGTCGATATGATGGATCAGTGATGGACTGACTCGCCAGGTCTTACCTTCCCTCCAGGAGGGGCCGGATGCTTTTGTGCTGGATTTCGGTCATGTTTTCAAAGCCCATCTCCTTCACGGCCTTCAGCGTGTTCTCGCTCACCGACGAGGCGAGAGACTCAAACGTGACGTCCTCAAATGCTCCTGGGTTGCGAAAGGAAAGAAAAAAAACGATTCAGAAAAAATAACCTACAAAATACCAGCATGCACATTTCCCCTGCAAAGTTTGGCAGCTAAATTACAGAACATCCCGATCTCCAAGCACTCACACTACTTTGAACCACACAAAGTAGGCTCTCCGTCTGATTTCATAAGGGCATGTCCTTGCCATTAATCTTTCCGAGAGAAATTACCGACAACTCCTTTCAAAAGACAACAGCAAGAATTTATGTACGCCTTAGTTGACACCCAGTCCACTATGAGAGCAATGAACTGGCAACACAAAGGCAACTCCTCATCCACTCTGATGAGAACCGGGAGACAAAAAACATCGATTCGCACAACCTTTTCTTTTTGCCACAATCCACGTGTCGCATACCAGCGACCTTGACACATTATAGAGTAAACTTTTGCCCACCAGACAGCGGTAACTACCCATTCAAAAACATCCAATACCTGACAAGCCCATTGGCAGCTGAGCCTCGTCGCCCTCTGCAGCGTCGCCATCATCTTTTTCATTTTCCTCCTTGTCGTCGTCGTCGTGGTCATCATCACCATCATCATCATCGCCTTCTTCATCACTGCCTCCGTCTTCATCTTCTCCCTCAAGCTCTTCATCACCGTCTGGTTTGTCAACTGTGGGTTCAGCATCTTTCTCATCTGCCACCTCCTCCTCCATCTCCTCCTCCTGCTGCTGCTCCTCCTTCTTCTCCACTGCCTGGCTCTTTGTTTTAGCCTTTTTGCCTCCTGGAAGAAATCACATCACATCTTAAACCCCTGGTTTTAAAATCCAGCCACACTCTCCAGTCTTTAACCCATTTGAAATTAAAACGAAATTTAAAAAAAAGGTGTGTGTGGGGGGGGGGTCCTCACCTGACGTGTCGCTGTCGTTCGCCATCTTCCTCTTCTTCTTCATCGTCGTCGTCGTCGTCTTTTTCGTGGACACGTCCTCCACCACCACCACCTCGTCTCCTGCGGGTCTCTTCGGCTTCACCTGGGCTTTAACTTTAACAGGCGTCTTGGGTGGGGATTTCTCCTCGCTTTTCTCCGACTGTCCATTTTGGGGAGCTGGTGGGAGGTGGGAGCAAAAGTCAGCCATCACGACGATCTTCAGAGACCAAGTTGATGACCTGAACAAGTCTGCCACGTGGGTACACAGCATGGTACCGTTGTTATTAAGTGTTAGTAAGTGTACTTACTAACTGGTTTTAACGTTTTAACGATTTTTTTTTACTATAAATGTGCGTTTTAGACGTGAAAAGTGGAGCCATGCTGCGGTGGTTAGCACGGCCATGGAAAAGGACGCTAGTGTCGCGAGCGCCCGGATTCGTTAACATTAGCAACGGTAAGCGCGTCTCGCGGACGCCGTCACGTGATACGTACCGACGTCTTCTTCTTCTTCGACCTTCTTCGTCTTCTGCGACAGCAGTTTGCGCTCCTTGGTTTTGTCGCTTCGCTTCTGGATCTTCTTGCGAAGTATTTTCATCGGCAGGTCCGACATGATCGCGGCGATGTTGGTTAATCAGGAAACACGTGCGAGTCAGGACCCCGTCGGTGACACGTGACACGACGCAGGCGGCAGCGGCGGCGCGCCTGAATGGAAGTCGAGGGAGGACCTCGCATAGGTGGCGTCCGCGGTGCCTGATTGTAAAAATGCAGACAATCAGGCGGCTTCGGGACTTTCTGTTGTTAGGCGACATGTTTAAGATTGAAATGTGTCAATCAATACAAAAAAAGGTGTAGGCAACTGCCGGGGAGAAGCAGCTACCAGATGTGCTCGGCCTTCTTCTTATTAATTTATTATTCTTTTTTTTTTTTTTTTTACACTTTTGGGTGCATTACCGCCACCTTCTGGACAGGAGTATGAATCAGGGATCCTACTTATCAGAAAACAACACCCACAAGCCAAAAACAAATACACCAAACTATAACTAACTAGTAATAACTTAAATTACTTCAAATTCTATGCATGAATGGTCAAAGCAATAAATAAATCAAAGCATTCCCTGATGGTTTTCCAAATATTTATTTTAAAACACATTTGTACCCCTTCACATCTCAGCGCTTCTTTTACCATTGCTCTCAGATCGCTGTATGATGATGATATACAGTATATGACATGACCTAAATGATATGTGATCTCTCCAACAATATACAATGATATACAACAACATAAAATGATCACACCTCCCGTCCGGATGCTTCTTTAAAATAATGTACCATGTAATCTTTAACCAGTTTCATCCTTGTAATTACTGTTTCCTCCTTCCTATACCGCCATGTATATTATATATATAGTGTATGTATACATACACTATATATACATACATGACCATACACTCTCTACACAAACGGATATGAAATAATTAAATGTAAAGTTTGGTATTTACATTTTATTAGACGTAGATATTTCTCTACACAAACAATAGCACAATTCAAATGTGCCAATATCAATGTGTGCGGCGCGAACACGCGGCATACGTACTTTCCGACGTACAGCCAATCATAATGTGTGACGTGTGTGACGTCATCTGTAAACGCGGGGACCCGAGCCGATCTGGCAGGCCAGGCACCTCTGGTACCTACACCGGCCACAGTTGTACAGGATGAAAAAAAACAAAAACACTCAAGTACACATTTAAGTAGACCTCCTTAGTTACTGTCTGCTTACCCCACTTCTAATGGACCTTCAAGGAACTGTCTTATACAGTTCAGCATTTGAAACCCATTGGAAAAACTGAAAGAAATAAAAACCCTCACAGCAACACTTTATTGGGCAGGTAGCCTACAAAAATAATTTACCCCAATCTGAATGTGTTCCTTTTAAAACCACGAAAGAAGGGGACAGGATCAACCTTCATGGTTTCCCTCCAAGTTGATGGCGGGAAAAAAACCCGGTATGTCCATCTCCTCCAGCGACTCAGTCTCTGTCTTAACCTGGGCGACGGAGCTATTTAACTCGCACATGCTCTCCCTCCACTCCTCGCCCGCTGCTCCTGCTCCGCCTGCTCCTGCTCCTCCTCCTCCTCCTCCACCTCCTCCTCCTCCCCCCGTTGGCAGCCTCTGACTCCTATTGGCTCTCCTCTGCTTCCGAGAGTTCTTCATGTATGTGCTCGGGCCGCTGCCACCACTGCTACAGGGCTCACTGGACATCTGCATGCGAGGGAGCATCTGCTGTGAAGGAGGAGGGCAGAGCAGAGTTCTCTCCATTTGTATTTTCGTAACATTTTCGTCACTGCACCAACAAATCAGGAAAAGGTGAGAGCCTAGTATGTGGCTGGACCGTGTGACGACGACAACAACAACCCACGGCGTCACTCACTCCAAGCGTCGCAGATATAGGGCCGGCCTGCCGGTCTGGCCAAAAATCCTTGTGTATGCGCAAACACTTACCTGGCAATAAAGCTCTTTCCGATTTTCGATCTGACTTCTCTTGGCGTCTTCTTCTACCGCTTTGAACACCAGGTCGGTGACGTCTCGCCGTAGCTTCATCAGCAGCAGGGGGTCTTGGATCTGCCGCATGTCTGCTAACATGATGTCTGTGAACTGCTTCAGCACCAGGTCTTGTTTCAGGGCGCGAGGCGGCGAAGACGGTTCGTTCGATATTAGGTCGTCGTCGTTCTCCCCTTTCAAACGGAAAGAGATGGCCTGCTCCGTGATGTCAGGCGGCGTGATCGGGCGGTAGTTCGAGAAGATGTTTGCAGCGGACGCAGGAGAATCATACTCGTACGCCTCCTCTTCTCCCTCGCCCTCTTCCTGAAAAGCAGATACATGCGTCATTGAAACGTCAAAACCTTTCTTGAGCTGTGTAATAGACGCCTTATTATTATCCTGTAGTAACGTCTGACCCTTGTACTGGTCTAGCTCCCTCACAATTGGTCCATCGAGCTTCCCATTTCGCCCTTCAAGAGATAGTGATGCGACGTTGCGACGCAAAAGCCCTAACGACATAGGGCTTGTACATTGCAATGACAATCGTGTTAGTAGTGTAATGGCTTTCTTTGGTCGTTGTTTAGCAATGAATCGTGAAATTATTTGTTATTTTGGGGCAGGGCTTGAAAACGAAATTACTTTTCAATCGTTCCGCTCCGAACGGATCCGGTATATTTAACGTTTTCGTTCTTGCGTTCCGCCACCAACATATCGTTCCTGAACCGGTTCGGAACGTAGAATAACGTTCGTTCTTAACGTTCCGGCAGTGTTCTTGGGTCTATTTTTGTGGTCGATACCTTACAATAGACCTAGTTATTGGTATTTGCCCTTCATTTACACAGTAGTCTAAATGCGCAAAAAATATTCGCGACATCCATCTCACATACCAGGCAGACTGCTGCTGACTAGACCTATATTCTATGATAAATATAATTTTGTATCAAAATCATTTCTGGATAAGTGGGCTAGAAACTCGAAGATAGAGCTCAGTGCAACTGTTGCTTCCAAATCGCCTCTCGCCAGGGTGGTGGTGGGAATTTGTGACAGCTGAGCTTAGCGGGCGGCGAAGTGAACGCGGCAACCGGATATTTTTATATTTTTTCATGAAATAGGCTATGCTTTTGTGAAATTTTATAGGCTATATAGAGAACGAAAAAAACCCGTTATTAACCGGTTTGGGGGAT
>OMPL01100512.1:2712-13267 GCA_900312945.1 Merluccius capensis | reverse complement strand
TAGTAGCACAGACCAGCTGTTGTAGTAGCCCAGATATGCGGCTGTAGAAGCCCAGATATGCTGCTGTAGTAGCCCAGATATGCTGCTGTAGTAGCCCAGATATGCGGCTGTAGTAGCCCAGATATGCAGATGTAGTAGCCCAGATATGCGGCTGTAGTAGCCCAGATATGCCGATGTAGTAGCCCAGATATGCGGATGTAGTAGCCCAGATATGCGGATGTAGTAGCCCAGATATGCTGCTGTAGTAGCCCAGATATGCTGCTGTAGTAGCCCAGATATGCGGCTGTAGTAGCCCAGATATGCTGCTGTAGTAGCCCAGGTCTGGGTGGCTACAGCAGAATACTGAGGCCTGATTTGGCCTCATGGCCTCCTAGCTCACCCCGCTACCGGCTAGCTAACCACCACCACCACTCAGTCACACGGGTCTGGCAGGTCCTGGTGATGCTCTTGTGGGAAAAATAGTTGGTGTGTGTGTGCAGGGTCCAAAATGAACACCTGCCACCAGCTGATGGCGGATACATTTGCCCATTTGGCAGATAAAGAGGGTTACATATCTCTTGGCCGGTGGATATTTCCACTCTTGCGGGTAAAAAGACGAAATTCTCCAAGTACATTTTGGACCCTGTGGTGGAAGCAGGTGGTGGTAGATTCACAACAAAGCAATGTGTGCAATTACTGTACCTGTTACACACCTGTAGTTATGTCGTTCAGTATGTGTACGTGAATGCGGTGTAGGTTAGTGTGTGACAGCATGCTTGGCTACCAAAGATGATTCTGAGTTATGTTTGTTTCTCACTGATCCTTGTTTGTGTATCAGCGGTAAAGTAGCCACAGAGACCGTATCCTCTAGTTGGATGTGTTATAGTAGACGGACAACATTATGGATATGCTGAGCAACAGTGTTGTGGTACCCGGAAAACTAGGACCTATCTCTCGGACACTGTCAGGGTATTGGTTCCCTGCTACTGTGTTAAGCTCATCTCCGTCTCACGTTGCAAAAATACATAATTAAAAATAATATTCCTGTCCTGTTGCTCTTGCCAGCAAAAACATTTCTTACTAAAAAAGTGTTGGGTTCTGTCCTGAATCATCAGTGTTTACATCCTCTGTAAATGGAGTATTTCATAATCTGGTGGTAATAAAAAGTGCTAAGTGTGTACTTCTATTCTAAACTGAACCCAGTCAAGCGGGGATAAAGTTTGACAGTTTAATGGGCGTTAATCTGAAATTAAAATGATCCATTATATTCATTTCAGGTCATGTCACCCAAATCTTGTTTAAAGCTATTCATGGGTAATCTTTGACAGCTGCTAGCATAAGTCCTGTTGGACCGTTCATGCTGTCATCTGAAATCACCGGTAGGACTGCGTAATGGTTTCATGAGCCTTTTATTGAATGAATCTTTTAAGACCAAGACAGCAAAACGAAGCTTGTTGAGGGGTCACCACAACACACATCCCAGGAGATGTCTAGTCTCTCCTGTCAAGATGATGTTGGTCTATTAATATCGATCGTTTTGAATGGTTAGTCGTAGGATGGATTGGTCTCCTCTTTCTCTACCCTATCAAAACATGGTGGCCATTAGCATAGGTCACTGTGTTGCTCTCAATACCCAGCATCTAACCACAGTGACATACATTCGCTGTATTTCCGGCACGTCGGCGTGTGGGCAAAATGTCTGTGTGCATGTGAGGTAGCTTCGCAAGGGCTAAGGGCAGCTAGCGAGACTGTGTTGCGTTCACCTCGCATTAATGAACTGAAGTAAACAGCAGTTTCCCATGTGGTTGTGAACATGGCCGCTTGGTGGGTAGCAGGTTGGCACACCGCTGTTGACGTTTGACCACAATGATGTCGTCCATTCAACCCGGGCTTCGCCTGGGCTTTGGCTGTAGCGCCGACTTAATCCCACGCCGGCGTCAGCCTCTGGTCATAACGTACAACTGCTGTGGTTGATGTGCTCTATGATGGGTTCATTCATTGCAGACCTGAAGCTTCCTCCTGCTCCGGGTTTCTTCACTCTGGGTTTGGAGAGGGTTAGGGGGTGTTGTCCAGGTTGAGGCCTATGAAGCCATTTGAGACCAACTGTGGTTTTTAGGGCTGTACAAATAAAATCCAAGTAAAGATATAAACACACATGGGATAGAAATATGAAATGTAGAAAAAAGATGTACATGAAATAGACATACTGTATACCTACAAATGTGAAACTGTAGTGGCTAAGATGCTTGGCTTTTGCACATGACGTTGAAATGCAAGCGCGGTCACGGCCAGGGACGCGGGTTCGGAGGTTCCTCCCCCCCATGTCTGACCGGGTTCCTCCTCCTCCTCTGGTTCTGCAGGAGCACCACCTCCAGCGGGCCATCTCGGCCCAGCAGGTGTACGGAGAGAAGAGGGACAACATGGTCATCCCGGTGCCCGAGGCGGAGAGCAACATCGCCTACTACGAATCCTTCTACCCTGGGGACTTCAACATGCCAAAGCAGCTCATTCACATACAGCGTGAGTAGTCATGGTGATCATCATCATCATCATCATCATCGATGATCCAACCGTGATGAATGATGATCATAATGATGCATGTACTTTGTAAAACTGATCAGACGGTGGCTGGAGTGCACCTGCTGAAGAGGTGCGAGGGGACAGGGTTGTATCTTAATAGAGGACAGTGATGTGGCGTTATGGGGCTGTTGTGTTGTCTTCCCAGGACGCAGAATTACGAATCCCACTATGGCCACGCCAAGCACCGCCCCACCCTGCTCCTGATTGGTTGAGCTGTGCTCTCGACTCTAAAACGTCATCTCTACTGCGCCCAGCAAGCTAGAAGATTGTTTAATCTCAACGACCGCTCAGTTTACAAGTGTTGAAGATATAGTTAGGGTTAAGGTTAGGGTTAGGGTTAGGTTAGGGTTAGGGTTGGGGTTATGGTTAGGGTTAGGGTTAGGGTTAGCAGGCGCAGTAAACAATCTTTGAGTCGAGAGCACAGCTCAACCAATCAGGAGCAGGGTGGGGCGGTGCTTGGCGTGGCCATAGTGGGATTCGTAATATCGCTCCCAGGACTGCGGCTCGGTGGGCAGCAGAAGCCTTGTTTTAAAGGCTGTCGGCTGAGCTGCCCACTGTTGTTGTTCTCTCCAGGTGGCAGCTGTTCTGCTGGCTCCGTTTGTGGCGTCTTTTAAATGTCAGTTATTGTCTTTCATAAGCTGTGCGTGTCCTAGCTGTGGCTACACAATGAAATGGCACATGACTGAACGAGACGCCTGAACAATGCTTGGATGTTGCGTCTCGGTACCCTCTGCCAGTTTGAAGCAAGCCAACGAGACGCTAACCCTCTATATGCTGAATGTGGAGCTAGCTGTGTCCGTCTACCCGAGGCTCGCCAGTCAGCCGCCTCTGTAGTTAACATTCGTTGCATCAGTGGATAATGTTACTACTTCATCCTATAACTGACGGTAAGCCTGTTGAGCGGATGTAGCTTAGCCATTAGCTTATTTTCCCACGGTCCCCCTGGTCAACAGACCGAAACCACACTTGAGAGGAATCACTTCTGATCACGCTGATGGCCGAGTCATAACTGTAGTCCCTCGGCTCCACCAGAGTCACATGTACAGATGTGACTGTCAGTTGGCGGAGAAACGGTTCAAACGTTCGATAGCGCTCCACTGCCCGTGTTGCGGCGCTGTCAGAGATGCAACTCATAAATGATTGTGTGTGTGTGTGTGTGTGTGTGTGTGTGTGTGTGTGTGTGTGTGTGTGTGTGTGTGTGTGTGTGTGAAGGCATTGAAATAGAAAAAGAAGGAGAAAGAGAGAGATTGACAGTGACTGTAATTGCACTTCACCTCTACTTCAAAGGTTTTGTTCTGGTCAGCATTCATCCAATCAAATCGCTCGAGTCCAGAATACAGCAACTCACTGTGTCTCTTAACTAACTGACTTACAGTCACTCATTTAGTCTCTCGCTCTCACACACTCACTAGAACACCTCTCTCATCTCTCTCTCTCTCTCTCTCTCTCGCTCTCTCTCTAACACACACAGGAAGACACCCATCACTCTCTTTCCCTCTCTAGTGTCCTGTATAGCATGTCAAAAGACATCAAATAATACAAAACAAACTTGATTCTTGATTTTCTCAGGCTAATTTTCTCTCTTGTCCCATCCCTCTCAATATGTTTTTATTTTCTAATTCAAAAGACATTTATTTGCAGGGGAAAATATACATTTGCATTGCCAAAGCAAATGAGCAATGAAACAATGGAAACAATAGGATAATAAATAAAAATAAATATTTGAAAAGTGAAATGTTGAGGAAGTAAATATCTACAGATAAAGATATGTAGATTGATGAACAATGTGCAATAGTGCAAGAGCAATGAGGAAAAATACACAGGAAACAAAAATGTCAATTTGTTTCTATGTGTAATATTTTCTGAATCTTTGTTAGTCTGTGTAATCCATGGACATGAAGTCATCTTGATATAGTTGGCAGGATGTTAAAGTCCAGCTCAGTTTCTAGTCATGTGCTGTGGGCAGTGGGTGTCCACAGCTTGGGTTCCTGCTGTGGGGTTGTGTGGACCTAGTTCCAGCTGGCATATCTTTCTGGATGTATCCCTTCAGGTTCGGGCCTAGTTGTGGAGCGTGTTGCAGTCACTTTCCTTTTGGTGGTGATTAGAGTTTTATTTGGATCATGAATGAATTTCGTCTTAATAATTCTGCTCTGCATGCGTTATTTGGTGTTTTTCATTAATGAATCTGGTGTATATCCCATCTTTTCTATCTGTCACATCGGTTTGAGTCCAATAGTCGAGCGAGATTTTAATTGCGATGTCCATATTTTTGTGTCTTTTCATGGTTGAAAAGTCCTCCTGCTATATCTTTTAGGTCGTTTGCAGCTTTGCTGAAGTTTCCTGTGGTGCTGATGTTAATGCTGAGGTGGTCTGAGGTGTCATTGTCTTTCTCTGCCTATATATTTGGCAACTTTTCTGATGTTTTACGGCACACACATAATGTGGGTCAGAGGGCGGGATGCTGGACACCGGCCCTATAAGAGAAGGCTCAGGCTGTGCATGGTACTGGGTCATCAGTAGTATGAGTGGCAGCTGCTGCAGACCTGGAGGTGAAACAGCTGTTGCTTATCAGTAATCAATAACATGCTGTTTTAACAAGGTTGCTCTTTGGTCCAGAGAGTGTCATGGCCCGGCCGGCTCAACCAAACACGGTGCCAATCGTGTGGCGTCGCACCTTGCCCTCTCTAGTTGCTGCTGTGTGAGTTGGAAGTGCTTAAAACCAGGAAATTAAATTATACATGACTCGGTTTGATCACCGCTTCAGGAGATCCTTTGGAGCATTTTGACCTGGTATCGCTCAAAAAGGTATATCATACTATCCATTTGTGATTTTAAATAATTATTATTATTTGAATCATGTTAGAAATGTTATAGGATTAACTTGATACTTATAGTTACAGTGAACAGGAACAAAGAAGATGGAGGTTGGTTGACATGGTTTCCAAGGATGCCCAGCCATTGTCCTTTGAAGACAAATGAAGGCCTCAAGGTTTTGCTGAAACTAGCCATTTGCAGCTACATTTTCCCTCGCAGGAAGAACGTTACACCCGCTTCTCCAAAGATTTGTGTTTATCCTGTTTGTCTTTCAGAATCTCACCGGTGAGCACACTGCTGTTTTTTTTGTGCACCACACAAATCGAAGTTTTGATTTCGTGTTCTAGACTGCTGTTCAGTTTTAGGATGCAAACCCATGGTTTCCGAAAGAACCTAGCCTCATTTATGACCTAACACTCTGAGTTTCTGGGTCACAGAAATGGCAAGTAAACTAGATTTTTACCTACTTCCTGGGGTCACAATGTGCTTTTGAAGATATGCTGATGATCTGCATGTATGTCCTTAACTCAGGCAGTCGGTTAGTTTGTATCCGAGGTGAAATACATTTTTAAATCAAACAAAATAGCTGCATCTGTCAATGTTTTGGTGAAGGCTGGTCTCTTCTCTGCCATCACAGCTAAGATCAAATTGATGTGCCTGCTCACGCCACAAATACCATGTATGTAGTGAACAATTTACTCCAGGCTGTTTTGAGAATTGATGCAGAAGTCTAGGTTTTGCGGAGCTTCTTGGGGGTGTGTCATATTAGCGTATTCATAGATCCTGGCATACTAAATGAAGGTGAGGATGTGGAGTTACATAAAATACCGTTTTAAGTCCCATAGGGAATTCTTTGGGTTAAAAAAATACTTCAAATAAGTTTATTGAACATTTTTGGATTTCAACCACACCAGGAACGAATCTTGAAGGCAATGGTGGAGGTGAGGAAGGCCTCAGCAGTTAGCCTTACTACTCACCAAACATGGATGCTTATTAAGCAGTGAAGTACCACTCTTGAAGATGACAAGATGTTCACTGTTGCAATGTGGGTAAGTGTGTTTCAGCATGTATGCACCACATGTTGTTCCCCCTCGTCCTTAATCTGCTGGTGTTTGGGGGAAAAAACAGAGCTTGAGGATATTCACCTTCTGGCCCTGCAGACTTGTGGGACATTTCAATTCAAGCCTACAGCCAAGGAGAAGTTGTCTAGAATCCAGGCTTAACATAGGCAGGCCACAGATCATACTGGATCAGTAGTTTGCCACGTGGTGCAATAGCACAGTTTCCATTCTCCAGGGGATGTAAGAAGAAGGCCAACCCCTGGGACCAGCTTCACCTGATACAGGCCTTGTGCCACTTATCACCTGAGGAATATGAGGCCATCCACCAAGGCCTTGGAGTTCTGGAGCTAGGGAACGGGCTTGGCAGAATCAGCAGTAAAAGAAGACCCTTTTGAGCCATTCCAAAAGGTTCTTCTTTCCCCACTGATTCTGCCAAGCCCATTCCCTTGGTTGTGGTTTCACTGGATAGTAGGTAGGGACAGTCTGGATCGACGCACATTCCTCATTCTACATTCCAACGCACAGCTGGCAAATGTGCTATGATTACAAGTGGGATTGGTTCAAAACTGTCTTGAGAACCTGAAAAACCGTTGGACAAAAACCTGTTGGACAAATGTGCTTTGCTGGATAAAAGACCACCCTGTTTAAGGTACACACCTTCATCCCTAGACCTCTTTCTCAGGTTTTTGCAGAAAATAACATACCCAAAGTGTATAGAGGGTATCTCCACAACTACAAGGGCTTGTAAGTTAATCTTGGTACCAAAAGAAAGATAACCCGTTTGAAATAATCAATGTGTGGGGATTCTACTGGATCAGAGTGAATAAAGCTAGAACACAGCATACATAAGCTGTGTCTCAATTCAGGAGATGCATCCTTCGAAGGCTGCATTTGAAGACCGAATGCGTCACCGCGGCGTGACAAGGCTGTCCCATTTCGAAGGCTCCTCCAAATGCAGCCTTCTTTTCCTGAATTCGAAGGCTCCAACGGCTGGATCCTTTGCGGCCAAAACTATCCCAAGATTTATTGCGTGC
The DNA here is from genome assembly GCA_900312945.1 of Merluccius capensis. NCBI lineage: Eukaryota > Metazoa > Chordata > Actinopteri > Gadiformes > Merlucciidae > Merluccius > Merluccius capensis. The sequence continues at coordinate 5,799 of OMPL01100512.1, read as the reverse complement.
AGGTGCTGACTGGATTTTTGTCCATTCAACGTGGCATCCCCATCCATAACAGCGGCCGAGGATTACACTTTTTTTTCCACTTTTTTCATGACCCTAAGGTTAGGGTTATTTTAAATATGACATTATATTGTCATATTAAATTACATTAGCCATAAACAACGTTAACTAGCTGTTGATAAGATAAGACTATTTCTAGTTTAGTTCTATTTCTAGTTTCTATTTCTACATGTCCTGATTGTCAACTGCAGCTGTCAAGGTTGCTAGGCGACAGGAGCGGTGCTTTGTGACAAGGGTGAAGGCGGGAACAGCTTGTGAAGCAAATAGGAAATCCTCCATAGACCAGACCGTCTCATCTAACGCTTAGTTAGGCCTTCACGGTCTATGAAGACCACGTCTTCGTAGACCGAGTCCTTCGAAGAATATAGCCCCTGAATTGAGACACAGCTGTAGGCTGTGTTCGGAATCGCATACGTATGTACTATTCATACTAAGTAGGACGTCAAATTGAGTATGTAGTGCTTTCCAACTGCATAGTATGTGGATTTTCTGTACGTGAGAAATGCCCGGATGTATACTAGATAAGCAAGAATTTCTGAGTATGCGGTGTGAGCTTACTGGACATGCTCAACTGCCACAATCCATTGTGTCTCTTTAGACTGCAAAATGGTGGACTGCAAGGCAGACGGTCCTGGCACCAGCCAGCAACAGCTATTGCTATTGCTGTGCATAACTCTTGTTGTTACATGCTTATTATTTTGTTTGGAGTTGGAATTGTTTAAATTAGCTAACAATGGTTATGATAGAGTAAAAGTTGAGAATATAATCGTTCTAGGGGTGTATAACTTAAATGCTTTTTAATGCTGTTTAAATGCCTTACGATGTCTTCGCTTTTAGAAGAGGGCGGGGCTGCCCATATACGGGTCATCTCGGGATAAGGAGAGCTTGGGTTTGTCAAACGGTGCCAACGCAATACTTGTTTTAGTCTTGTGTTAGTACCGATCGCCATAAGAGCATTTGATCCTTTGTACCCAACTTGACTCAGTCCTGCTTATAACCGTTTTACGGTGGTGTTGGTTTGTCTTTGTTATGTGTCATTATTTTGGTTATAGTTGGTTTGGATTTGTTTTACTTCATCATTTGTAAGTGGTTTCATCCCATCCACTCCATGTGGGCGTCTGATTTTATCTATTATTTTCCTTTAAAACAAGGTACTTGAAAGAAAATGCTCTGTAAAGGGCACTTGACCCACACTGGCTGTTTGCACTGTTTATTCAATACTGTGAATGTTTTATCACGGATTTAGCATAGGGGTTCCCCTAACTTCATACCAGGGGCTGGCATTGTCAGACATATTACATATGTACAATGCAAGCAGATTTATTTCAAAGGCTGGTGAAATTGGAAGCCACAAAAGAAATCGGCTTCAACCAAGTAGTGGAGCAGATTGTATTCCTAAATACATCTTTTATTAATGTAAATCTCCTTTTCACTGTTGCTCAATAATATCTCCCTTAACACAATCTATTTTACCTTCCTGTGTCTTGCACAATCATTTTCTGAATGCAATCGGCTTGTGTCACATATTAACATCATTATCCTCCCCAATGGCTACAATTAATCTGCATAAGCAGAAAGACAGACCAGAGCAAGACCTTCTGCTTTTGAGACCTTTCTCAGCTCCCTCCTAATCCTACTCAGTAAAGGTTTGCCAGCAAGAGAGTAAATCATACCAGAGTACCCTTTCAACTTCATTAGATAGCACCCTGACCCCTGCAACGAAAACCAAAGCCTCAAAGACTTTCCACAGGTACTGGTGCTCCACCCGGTCCAAATATCTGAATGTCTGAATGTCCGAATATGTTATGTTATCCTTAATTGATCTGCCAGGGATACAATATGATTGGTCTGTGTGCAAAACCGGAGCTATTGCATCTCTCAGATGATTGGCCAAGGCTTTTGAAATTATTTTGTCGTTGGCACACGCTTACCGGCTGTCAGTTTTTCACAGTCTTCACCTTTGTAGGCAATAAAGGGAGGAGGACAGCCCTCCTGAAGCTAAGATATAAGATTGAAGAGACAACTTCTTACTATACTGGTATTAAAGACCGCCAGCAGATCTTCTGCTCGAGTGGTCCACAAGGCTTTGCAGAACTCCACAGGACACATACACTCACATACACACAGACACATGCACACTCACATACACACAGACACATGCCCGCTCACATACACACAGACACATGCACGCTCACATACACATACGCACAGACACATGCACACTCACATACACACGGAGACATGCACACTCATACACACGGAGACATGCACACTCATACACACGGAGACATGCACACTCACAGACTAAAAGTATTCCCACTGATTGGTTTCAGTGTTGCTATTCCTCTTTTAACTTCATCTATTAGAGAGAGAGAGAGACATTGAGCTGTGTTTATATATACCTAGACAGTGTGTAAGGAGGTCCAAGGTTGGGGATGCAGGTTAGGATGGCTATTGTGTGGGAGATACTGCTTGGCCAGGGGCCCCGCCAATAATTTGACGTGTATCATCGGTTTCTAATTAGGTGCGCCTAATCATAAAGATAATTTTTTTATTGTGGGTGCCTACCCACAGCTATGCACCTGGCGAACAAACACAAGCACGCACACACACACACACACACACACACACACACAGCCTGTTAAGATTTGCAAGACTAACAATTCCTGAATCTAACTTTGCCGGAGTCAAGCCCCTCTCAATATCGTACAATCAGTCTCAGATTACTAGGAGAGCTGTAGGCAGTTTAAACGCTATAACGCTGGAACTAAAGAACTTCTTCACTCTTACCAGTTACCCTCGGAGAAAGTAAAAAGTTGACAATGTAAAAGCTAATTTCCTTCTTACATTAACTGTTTTCTCTGCGGGCTTTAATTTTTCCTCCCCCTGCCCCCACTCCTTCCATCTCCCCCCGCCCCCTCTCTCTCTCTCTCTCTCTCTCTCTGTCTCTCTCTCTGTCTGTCTCTCTCTCTCCCCCCCCCCCTCAGGGGAGTATGTGCTGATAGCCGTTGCCGCGGTGATGCTGTTGAC
>OMPL01100488.1:0-10445 GCA_900312945.1 Merluccius capensis | reverse complement strand
ACGGTTTTACTTAGTTGAACGTCGCGTTTCTATGTGGAACTCATTATTTGTGTGTGTGTGTGTGTGTGTGTGTGTGTGTGTGTGTGTGTGTGTGTGTGTGTGTGTGTGTGTGTGTGTGGGTGTGTGTGTGTGTGTGTGTGTGTGGGTGTTTGTGTGTGTGTGTGTGTGTGTGTGTGTGTTTGTGTGTGTGTGTGTGTGTGTGTGTGTGTGCTCGTTTATGTTTCACTGCTGTTTTCAATTAATTTCCCCTGGAAAAATATATATATAATATATAACTGATTTTAAATCCACCCCTATTATATGTGACTTGTTATTGTGAAGCCCTGTGCACCAAAACATAGGATGATCCCACCCTAAATGAAGTCAAAACACAGCTGTCCTTGTAGTATGCGCTACACAGTACTTTAAATAAGTACACAAAAGGAGATTAGTGGAGTAACAGTAGGCATTTCAGGAAGTTGAAGAAGTAGCAAGCGGTTCAATTACTGCCACTTATACCAGCTTGTGTGCATGTGTGTGTGTGTGTGTATCCACGTGTGTTTCCATGTGTGTGTGCGTATTTTTGTGTGTGTGTGTGTGTGTGTGTGTGTGTGCGCGCTTGTGCAGGGTCATCCGTGGAAGAAGAAGAAGAAGAAGAAGAAGAAGAAGAAGAAGAAGAAGAAGAAGAAGAAGAAGAAGAAGAAGAAGAAGAAGAAGAAGAAGAAGAAGAAGAAGAAGAAGAAGAAGAAGGTGAAGAAGAAGGTGAAGAAGAGGTGGAGGAGGAGGAAGCATCATACCAAAGTGGCGACAGAACGCCTCCATGATGGCGCTCTCCTCCACCACCCTCGGGTCGGCCAGCGGGGCCAGCGTTCAGGCGTACATGGGTGAAGTTTGCCTTAAGGGATTTCTGCCAGAAAGGCTTTAGGAAGTCAGGTGACGTAGTATAATTAAGCAATAAGCCACGAGAGGCCGTGGTTTACAGTGATTTTAGAACAGCTAGGGGGGAGTTGTTAGGTCAAAAGGCGTGGGGAGCTTGGGTGGGGGAACACACACACACACACACTCAATCACTCACTCTCACACACACGCACACACTAAAAGAAAAGGAGACACAAGTCCCAGGGCAGGGGGATGTGCATGGTGGTTCATGCGTGCACGCTCTCACATGCATGCTCACACGCACGCATGCACGCGCACACACACACACACCATAGAGCTCCCAAGCACACCATGTACTGTCGGCCTGTGCATGTTGATGCATGTATGTCAGAGAAAAATGCATTTTCTTAACAACACTTCCAGTAGAAACGTTGCTGTTTTGCACAAAAGGTGCTATATAAATAAAGTTTGACTTCATCAGAAAAGAAGAACGGCCCTCTTCACCTTGAAAAAATAAATCTCTTAAGACTTCTATATGGAGCTATTTTTGAAGACGTGTGTAAAAGTCCTGGTTTGTGTGTACATTGTACTTATTTCAATCCTGTGAAGGTTATCGTTATTTGTGGAGCTAATTGCGTTACGGGTCGGTCAGGGGAGCACAATGACGCAAAGTCCTCACTGCGAGGAAGGAAACAGAGTGTATACTTTGACGGAGTTTGCTATTCTTTATCATGTCGACCGACAGCGTTTCCAGGCTATGGTCCAATTCTTCAAAAACCTTCCTCCGCCTCCTCTTAACATAACCTTGCACACAGACCTTAACAGAGGCCACAGTGTAATTGTTTATGAAACCTCCTGTTCCGATACGACGCACGTTGTGTTGACTAGCATGCGTGCCGAAGAACAAAAAGAGGCTCTGCATAGGAATTACAAAGACACACACACACACATGCATGCACACATATACACACACACACACACCCACAGTATACACTAGAAAGACACTCACCATTGGACCGGGACTCTTGGTGACATCTTGCTCCAATTTGAGGGCAGCCGTGTGATTGGCCAGCTCCTTCAGATCGTAACCAGCGCAGAAATTCCCTCCTGGCGGAGACCACAAAATTACAAAGTATGACAGCTGGAAAGTCAGAGAGGAAGGGAAAATGACGAGGATGAAAAAAAACAAAACAAGTTGAGCCCCGAGTCTGAGGGCTACAATTTGACAGTGGCTTTGAGAGCAGCAGTGCCTGATTGGACGGATGACTGACTGGCTGGCTGGCTGGCACACAAATTATTATTTCTTTCTCACCAAAGAAACCGAGACCCAATATACATTAAAAGCCCGAATACCCGATCCTCCTGCGCACGTGGAACCAAATGTATGTGCACACACACACCCACGCACTCGGAGACAGACAGTGACAGCAGTCGAACCAAAGCCCCTTCCGTTGAATTCATGTGGTGATTACAACATCGCCCAAGAGGCCTACAAATGCTCTGTCACTGGGGCTTATAAAAAAGTCTCTCTCTCTCTCTCTCTCTCTCCCTCCCTCCCTCGCTCTCTCTCCGTCTGTGTAATGAGAGCTGTTATGATGAAGCGGGTGCATTACAAGCAACACCCATGGGCCGAGGGACTGTTGATTACAGTTCTGGGTGGACAGACAAACGGTCTGTCATGCTGTTTATGATGAGCGCACTGAAGTGACATGCAGTGATGAGATCCCTGGAACCTGTTGTCACTGCACTACGGCTACAAAATAAAAGCCCTTTCAATTTTCTATTTTTCTGAGAGAGGACAGCTTTTTTTCTTGAATATCTTATTTTCAATGTCAAGGCATTTTTTTGGGGGGGCCGACTGGGAGAAAGGACTTAAGGCAGAGTTTGCTTTTTTTTTAAGAACCATCTGATGTTTAATACTAGATATTTTTGTGTTTATCGCGATATCCCCCCCCATCCCTAGCACACTGATCCCTCTGAATCGTCCATTTTTAAGCCTCTGTCTTATGTTATGTTGATTGGCTTGAAGCTAGTCTAAATGGCACTGTGAATATTTACAAGGCAGACGCAGCACTGTCCAGCAAACAAAACATAGAATTTACAGTCTGAGACAGTTTGTTTAAAGTCTTCCCCAAAGAACCAGACACTATATTTCAGCAAAGAAAATGACCGCTGAATTTCGTTCCAAACCTGTAAATGCATGCACATCCTTGTTAAAAATACAAAATAAATCACTGTTTAACTTTCTGTCTAGGTTGTAAAGTCTGTCTATTCTTCACTTTTTTCTTCTTCTCTCCGGACAGGCAAAGGTGGCAAGTGAGCCTAAATTATGCCACATCATCATATTTTGGCCGATCATTTCGATATCCCTTAAAATAAACTATCTCTATGGGAGTTTCAACCATTTTAATCCCAAATAGTGCAATGCAAACATAGGGCACACCGATTTCAATACCCGACGAGACAAAATCCACTTCCTTCACATCTCATTTTCAATCATCATTTTGGTTCAACCTGACCGTGGACCCGGGGTGACCATGGCGGCCCCACCACAAGGCTGGGTGGCATCCCGACTCTACCTGACCGCGAGAAGACCTTGTGAAACTCGACCCGCTCGAACACCTCCAAATATGTGCCAACGTACTCGGTACCTACCTGAGCGTAATTACGTTTAATTTCAACGGGAACATTACGGAGGAAGAAAAAAATAACAATAAAAGCTCTCTTAGGCACTTAAGGGTGTGTTGACTTTGGCGCTAATTTGAACAAAATGGCTACCTTATGTCTGGAAGGAATAGCGTTCGGGGGAGCTGCACCTCCCAGCTAGTCATCTCTAAGAAGAGAGATGACTAGAAAAGAAAAGCGAAGAAAAACTAGCTAGCTAACTAGCCAAGAAAAGCGTGAAGGCTAATTGCTAGCGAGGTCGGCCGTTTAGCCACGGCAGAACTGCAGGGGGGGAAATGTGAGTGTGTGTGCCGAGACAGGCTGTGTTCGGGATCGCATACTAACGTACTATTCATACTATGTATGACATCAAGTTGAGTATGGACTGCATAGTATGTGGATTTTGTGTACGTGAGAAATGCCCGCCCACAATGCATTGCGTCTCTTCAGACGTCACCTCACATCTCCGAAAACGTTGGAAGGCGTCATTTAGATAAACTGACCACACATTGGAAATCTACAGGGTGACTATCAACTGAAAAAAATATAAAAAATTCAATAACGTGACATAACACAACAGTCAAATTTCAACAGCTTTAAGCCTGTTGGTGCGAAATGCATTCTGGGATACATGGCTGTATACTTCAGTGTGAATGGTCTGCTGGTAATGGCGTACTTAACCGTTCATTTAGTAGGCAGTATGCACTACACTACCACTGCATAGTATGTGGATTTGTGTACACGGGAAATGCCCAGATGTATAGCTTACTGAACATACTCAACTGCACACTCACAATGCATTGTGTCAAAGTGTGCACTATGCCTGTAGTAGGCATACTAACATACAGCCTACTACATACTCAATGAGTATGCAGTATGTACTCAATCAGTACGTTAGTATGCGGTATGGTAGAAGTGGCCGGCCTTACTGGAGAGGTAGAGTCATGTGTGGAGCCACAGCTGTGGTGCGTCTCTGGGGACCAAGGTGTGTTTTACAAGGAGAGATAGAGCACTTAGTGGGCCCCAGGTGGCGGCATTATTACAATAGTGTGTGTGTGTGTGTGTGTGTGTGTGTGCGTATGCGTGTGCATGCCTGTTTGTATGTACAGGCACGTGTGTGTACCTGCGTGTGTAGTGCAGGTACATTCACACAGACACTCAAATAGCAACGCCTCAGCCTCAGTCCAAGACAAGGTGGGCCACAGTTATACAGTAGTGAGTGCCTGTGTATGTATGTGGCCTTTTTATGTGTGCACACACGCTTGCATGTTTGCATGACTAGGAGACAAATATACAAGGGTGCGGGAATGTGTATTTATTTAATTGTACTACTGTGGACGTTTGCTTGCATTTATCGGGATGTCCTTTAGAGTGTTTCCATGACTTAAAGACCGTTGAGCGCATTATGAAGTCACAGTGGCAGAGCAGCTGAAGACGTGAGTTTGAGCGAGATATTACTCATTGCGTGATCACTTTGGTTGCTTTCAGCTTGTGTTTGCATTTCAGTGGCCGTTCAAGTTTCGCATCGCAGTTGGCTTCGGAGATGCCTTTCGGGTAAACTTTCCGGATACCGTCGGAGTTAGCATTCACGTCAGCATCCAAGGAAAACGGGCCGTTTCACGGTCTCACATCCAGGATGTCCCATCCGGCTAAGGACTTCTTGGTAAAGGAGCAGGTCCAGTCCTTCCGAGGGGAAGCGTCTTTTGGTAAGGTGGCCACATGTCTGAACCTGGACACCAAGCAGACCGTCGGATGACAACATGGTTGGTGCTGAGGAGGAGGTAAGTTTCTTTCTGCCTTTTGATGTTTGAATGGTATCTGATGCTCTCGCTACTCTTTCTCAATGTATTGCTAACATCAACATGGAACTGTTGCATAGATTTATATTAACTTATTATTATTAATTATTATATGAATCCATCTATCTTCAGATTGCGATGCTGAAAACAATCAAGGCCTGCTTGGACCGGACAAGTGCAACATCGTGTGCTGGTTCGAGCACTTTGTGTACAGGGGCCACACCTGCCTTGTGTTCGAGAGGCTGGACATCAGCCTCTTCGATTACATGAACGCCTTCATTGCTCTAATAATTGTGCGCATTTGCACTGAAGACAATGCGTGAGAAATATGGGTGATATTAATTATGAATGTAGAAACAATTACCCTTATTTCTGCATTTGTAACTGTAGTTGGCCGTCGCCTGCCGGGCGTTGAAGGCAATGGGAATAATCCATGCTGAGCTAAAGGGGGACAACATCATGTTCGTTAACCAGCGAGACAAACAGCCAAAGGTCAAACTGATTGACTTTGGGTTGGCCGTCCCCGTCTCTGATGTGGTGCTTGGAGAATCCTTACAGGCCCTGCCATACAGGTGAGTTCTGTGGGATTGGGTGTGTTATATGTACGGTGGGTGTATGTATCCGTTACGTGTCACGGATGGCTCGTTGTATGCATGTTTTGTTCTCTTGTGTTTTGTATGTACACTGCGTGTTTCTGATTGCACTTTACTGCCCTGTGCGTGTGCACAACAAATTAAAATAAAGTTTTATTCTATTCTACCAAGGTCTGGTCAGACGTTGGTGTCGGTTTACTTTTTACTGTAAACAATATGTATGGAAAATGTCAAAAGGTTCTTCATCTCATGTAGTAGTGTGGAAACATGACAGTACTGTGTGTGTATTTCTCTTCTCCCCTCAGGGCTCCAGAAGTTGTCTTGGGCATGCACATCACAGAGGCCATCGATGTCTGGTCCCTTGGGAGCGTCGTTGCCTCCCTGTTTCTGGGAGACCACCTGTACCCGTGTCGTGATGAACATGAACTGGTCAGTGAAACTAAACCACAGTCTTCCCCTTATAGAGGCAACACATGACACATCTCTAAAGCATCTACATTGTGTGTAATGTAGGCTGTGCTGTCTCTCCAGCTGGACGCCATCATGGACACGCACAACGTACCCACTGACCTTTTAGAGAAGGGTATCAAGTCTCACTGGTATTTCAGAAAGCATCAGGGCTCTCCAGATCATGGCTGGAACCTAAAGGTATTAATACTTATTTTACATGGCATGAAAACAGTCTGCAATATATAAGCAATAAGGTCAAGTTTTTTCTTACTGGTATGTTATTGATCTAATATATGTTGTTTTAGGATCCAGAGGAGTTTTACCAGAAGCCACACATTGAGCAGGTTGGACCCTCCTGTGGCTCCCTGGATGAACTCATAGACGTTCTACCTTCGGTAGATATATTAAATAGTTGAAAAACAACTGAAATATTACAGTAGTACGACTGAGATATGGTTTTGAGTGTAATTGAATTGACATTGTTTCCAAATGCAGTACTATCCAGAGGAAGAAGAGCATGTCCTAATGGAATTCATAGACTTACTGAAAGGGATGCTGGCAATAGACCCTCATCTAAGAATGACCCCCAGCCACATTCTGCTGCATCCCTTTGTGTCCCAGCTGCCAGGATATTATGGTCACAGTTTGTAAGTGTTCATGTTTAAGAGAAAGTCAGTGTACCTGTAGGTAAGGGAGAGAGAGAGAAATTGAGAGATTTTACTTTTTAATGGAGTTTTTGTTTGTCATATGTTACTTTTTTATTAAAAAAATAGATTATCTTTTGTTATCTGCTTTGACAATACATATTGCTTATGTTCTCTGCCAATTAAGCTCTTTTGAAATATGCTGAAATTAAAAATTAGATATATATATATAGAGAGAGCGAGAGTGACAGAGAAACATCGATTTTGTCTAAAATATTGACTGAATATGACCAATTGCAATTTTTTGTTCCAGTGTGTTAGACAATGACCAAGACTATTCAAAAGACAGCTCCTCAACCAACGTAAGCTGAGCCCCCACAACCAGACCGAATCTGGATGTACGTCTGGAAACACCAGCCTGGGCTCCCTGCCAGTTGGCCTGTCCACCTCACACCATCACGACCAGCACTCCCACCACCAAGAGTCTGGACAAGAGAGGGAGGAGGAGGCACACTGGGTGGAGGAGGGAGAGGAGAACCTCAGTGACATCAATAGTAGGGAAGAGGAGGGGAGTTGTCAACGAGAGGAGGGAAGAGACAACTCATGTCATGGAGTAGAAAAACAGAGAGAAGAAGAAGAGTGGGCTGGAGGAGAGAGAGCAGAGCCCCTCCTTCTCCAGATACAGAGCCCTAGGTAGAGGAGCAGGAGCGGCTGGCTGGCACCTCCTCTCAGTATCTGACTGAGTCCTTCGGAGGGGAAGGAGAGTTGACTGGAGGAGGAGAGAGTTGGGTGCAGGAGAGGAGAAAGTGTCAAAAAGAGAGGAATTCTGAGAGGAGAGAAGGAAGACTAGAAGAAAGAACGGTGAAATGAGAGAGAAGAGAAGGAGACATGAGAGGAGGGCTATAAAGAGCAGGACAAAAAAGAGAGAAAGAAAGAAGAAGAGGAGGGGGAGAAAGAATTCAAAGAGGAGATGCAGGAGAAAGACCAGGATGAAGATGAGTAGAAACAGACGGAGGAGGAGAAGGAGACAAAGAAAAGGAGGAACAAGAAAGGTGAAACAAAAGGAAGGAAGATGCAGAAAAACATGACGAGCACGATGAAAAAGAGGAGAAATCGAGGACAAGGGGGAGGAGGAGGATGAGGAAGAGGAGAAAATCTAAGGCATCAAATATTGATTGTTGCCATTAAATAAATGTTCAAAAACAATTCTAATTGTAATTTGGGAGACATTGGTTCAATACTTAATTTGGAGGGTTCATACACATTACTGGTTAGAAGGTAACAGACCTTCTTACGCCTACAACGCAAACTATCAAACTATCACACAGTTCTACACAACAATGTCTTGACATCATCCAAAACACACAACTAATCAAGGGTGTGAGTAAACGCCTTCCCCCACCATGACCACTGAGTAAACCACACCCCCTCTGAGTAAACCACACCCGCTGCCCTCTGACCTTGGCCACACTGAGTTTGTCGTCAGTGTCAAAGGCCTCCAGCTCCTCAAGGATTCTTCACACCGTCTCCTGGTCCATCGCGTTTCCCCACCTGGGGGCAACCATGGCAACAACCGACTCATCGCTCCGAGACTACGTCCTGCCAGAGGCTACTGGTGGAGATGGAAGAGGTGGGTAGGTGGGGGGGGAATGGGACTGCAGACCACAGAGACAGTGTAGACATGGCTGAGATGGACTGGAGGGTTCTGGTCTGAATCCCATTGTGTGTGTGTGTGTGTGTGTGTGTGTGTCACCTGACATACAAGGCCCTTCATTTTAGTCATTGATCTGGAAAGACGGGTTAGGTCTGAGGGTTTTCCAGAACGGCAAACACAGCAGGATTACATATGACGCAAAACACACAAGAGTCTTCATCCCTAAGAGCATAATTATCCCATTGTAACTGTTATCAGCTTGTTTGTTTTAAACACCAACTGCTTGTAGAAAAACATGGTCAACTCCTGTTCGGTCTATGGTAGAAAACCACCTTGGACATATATGGGTCTACTGCCATCTGCAGTCGTAATCATGTTACTGCACATTATTACACTGTACCAGAAGACGTTTGGTCCGTCTGAAGTGCAGTATAATTTCTGCAGCAAATATGATTGTCCAGCATTTCCTCTCTTAAAATGCGGCGGAAAACCGCAAAAAGCCATCGGTGAAATCATACAAGAGATGGACGTTGTTGAGCGAAAATAACTCTGCAGTGGCTGGTAATTGAAGTAATAAGCATATGCCAATAGCCAAATAAAAGTTGTGCGTTGCGACCGTGGATGTACCACACGGTACTGGTATATTGAATGAACGTCGCTGTGAATCGTGCTGTGAATACAAGTTCAGGGTGCAACCCCGATATAGGTCCGTATGAAAACACAAACTCCAGAGGGGACGTTCCGCAGTAAAATCACAACCCCTTGGCGTGATTCTTCGGGCATACAGCAGAGGTCACACCTGAGTCGGTAGTAAATGTGTAGGTTTGAAAGCAATATGATCCAAGTTGCTCGGAACAGCAAATAAATCAAATACAAGTCGTTTTAAAGTTTGTTAAATTGTTTTTTTTAATAAAAGAGGACATTCCTCTTTTTGCGTTTGTTGTTTTACAGCTCTTAAGGCATCATGCAAATAAATAAGCCATACGAAAGACATATGCTTATTCACAACCTAAAATGGATGGCTCTAACATAAAGATAGATTTACTGGTTAAAAATAAGTTTATACAAATATATGGCATGTAAGCTGGCATGTCAGTGAATCTCAAAGCAGGTCATCACCTGCTCTCACAGTATTTGTAAATATGGCTTTGAGCAAAAAAAAATCTTGGAAAAATGAGGAAGCATGCTTCAACATGGGGGTTGAATTTCCCCGAAAAGCATGCGATGCACCCTAAATGATATTTACAATTTGTGTTCACTGTAAGCACAGATACCCAGGTCTGTTTGTAATAACAATAATTAAGACATCAAACAAACGTTATGGACATTAGACAGACAAGACAAGACACAGAGTATTGTCCTTAATATTTCCTCACCTGTAACACCCCACCCCTAGTGTGCCTTTTTTTTTTAACCAAACTGGTCTTGAAATAAACACTACAAGATTGTATTATATTTGTATAATTAAAAAAAACTATATATGTCTAGCCTTTATCAATAATAGTCGATATTATTGTAATGGCAAGGGTTGAAAATAACACGGCACCAAGCGGGCTTTGTGACCGATCGTCACGTTAGAAAAGATTGCAAGGTGATGGCGGGGGACTAAAACGCTTTCATAACGTTTGTTATTTTCTCTCGACCATTCAGTTGCTGTAACATGTACGCATGGCCTGCAGATTCAGGAGGCCGTAAAAAAAAAAAAAAAAAACTAAACTTGATTGTTTATGTAAAAAAAATACAAAAAAAGAATAAATCTTGTAGAGTTGTGCACAGGGGGGAT
>OMPL01100473.1:0-13303 GCA_900312945.1 Merluccius capensis | reverse complement strand
GGGATAAACGGTTGTCTTTCAAGTTCCCTCTGCACGCAATAGGATAGCGCTACAACCAATCAGAGCAACGAAGAAGGTGACGTAGTCAGAGCGACGGCTCTGACTACGTAATTAATCAAAACTCTGAATACATATTTATTTTCGAGGAAAGACTTCAGTGTCGTTCTTTGTTCTTTTCTCAAAGAAAATGTTAACTTCAAGTCTTGAAGAGTCGCGGCCAAAGCCGAGTCGAAAGACAGCCGTTCGCCAGCAGCCATTGGTTACCTCTAAAGGCTCATTTACACCAAGGACTTCTGCATCGCGTTCGACGCTGCTGATCGCTGACACTCTAGTCAATGAGAGCATTTACACCGGGCGCGCTGCGTAACGTCTCAGCTGCGTCCCAGGAGCGTCGTGACGCAGCTGCAAAGCCATCTTTACGCAGCGTTCTATTTTTGACGCGAGCCGCTGCTGAACCGCGTCAATTTAGAAAAGAGCAGACCGGGCAGGAAGTGAAATAGTAAAAGCCATGGAGCATCTGGTCAATTTTCAAAATAAAACACAATACTCAGCTCATGTAGCCTATCACAACTTCACATCAACATTACGTCATGACCGGTGGTACCAGGGTCAGCAGTCAATCAATCAAAGGTTCTCAGAGGGTCGGCAACATGGACGACGAGAGACTGATTGGAGCAACATAAGTGGAGCAACATAAAATAATTTACGAAATAAATAATCCTTTTTTCAACGTCGGAGAAGCAAAGTAAGCTGTTTGTTGTTGTCTTTTCGTTTATACACACAGTTTATCGCGTGATCTCACGGTCTCGCGTACGTTCAGGATTATCGCGTGATCTCGCGTGAATACAACTGGCTCGCAAGGCAACGCTACGCTGCCGTAACGCGTCCGGTGAAATTGACGCAGGGCAGAGGACGCAGCCATAACACGACGCAGACGTCCCCGGTGTAAATCCGGTGTAACACGGAACCGTCGCAACTCTGTCGTCATGGTAGCCCGGCTTTCGACTACGCCCCTCACGCTGTGATTGGTCTGACATACTTTGTTTCCAGCACCAAAAGCCGACGGAGCCGTGCTAGACCTACCTGGCTGGCAAATAAATTTGCTGCCGCTAGGGGGTGTCTAGATTTCTAGGCTAGTAATGTTTAACATCACACCATCACTTTCTTCCAAAACTTCATTCTCTACTCTTGATTAGTAGTTGGTAGCTAGCTTCTGTATATGCTGAAAAGTGTCGTCATCACAGCAATCAATAACCAACACATACCGTCAAATTGACATGAGGGCTCAGACGAACAACTTTAAAAAGGTTCGTAAGAAGGCGTGTTGCGTTTACCTGAAGGGCCAACTCTGGCGGAACCTGATCAGTTTCTGCAGGATCTCCTCACAGCGCTCGAGTTCCTGTGTCTGCCTTCGCTTTCCTGACCTGGAGTTCAGACGCACCTACACACACACACACACACACACACACACAGTATGAGTATAATGTATGGCTATAATGTATAAGGGTTGGCTGGGGGGCTGTGGGGGATGAAAGGTGGTCTAGATGTATTTCTCAACAACAGGGTTGGGTATTGAGAACACATTTTCAATGGTGGCATTGGCGTCAATGGACTTGGATGTTCCTAGTCACAGAAAATGCTGCGACTAAATGACAATCAATCTGAACCAGACTCATCGATTAAGTTTAGCTTGTATGTGTGTTTGGGTGTGAGTTTTTTACCAGTTCATCGATGTCTGCTGGGAAGTTGGGGCCAGACTTCTGCCTGATACTCCGGCCACTAGGGGGTGACTGTTTCTTCGACTTGCTCTTGGAGCTCTTGGCACGCGTCGAAGGCTGCTTGACTTTCTTCCTTGGTCTCACTGAAAAGTTAATAGGAAGGTGGTTATGAAATGTTTTACATTTGGAATCAGTGTCATGCATTATCCAACGCCAACATTAATTTTTATGTGATGCTCGTTTTTTGACTTTAGGACACACATAATTGGTCTTAATTGACCAGCATTGGACAAAAGCCCAAAAGTCAGATTGTAGTTTGATAAACTCTGCTTTGCAAGTCTTTTATGGCATGTGCCTACTGGGCAGGCTCTATGGATGAGCATTGACAACTTTACTGTGATAATAATCGAACATTTCACTCCATTGTCTTGGTAGAGGCAAGCGAGGGAAGGGATGGGGATGGTGACTGCAGGACGGTTGAAGGAGCAGGAGACAACCATGTCAGGGAGCTTTACTCTCAGCTCTCTGGACACAATGGTCCATCGCCCCCTTGACCGGCGCGCCTGTACCAACACTGAACTGACCTGCCACATACTCTCAGTCAAGCCAGGCTGAAGGCCTGGGACATCAAAGCATGGCCCTGGCCTGGCCTGTCCTGGCACTTCCACACAACACTCAGTCAATGGAGGAGGGGCGGGGAATGGGGGCAGTGGCGAAATTCTCCACCACGGCATTCCTGTCAATCCAAATTCAACAGCAGGATTTCCTGCACTGGAATCTGTTGATTTAGCTTCATCCGTTGGTGCTCGACCAAGATACAAGATGCATCACGATCTCCAGGCTTAGAGTGCTGGACCATGGCTTGTTTATATTCTTTAATAAGAACCACATCTCTCATATCCCTCAAAGATATCTTGCTGTAAAACAATATGTGCATGTATGTCCAAACGTGCATGTTTTCAGACGTGTTAAAAGTGTTTCTGCGAATCATGTTCCCAACAAGGAATAGTTTGTTGGAGAACGCATGCATTCTACTGCATTGTACCGGCTTGTGCAAATGTGTGCTTTACCACCTGAATTGAATCACAACACAGGGATCCTTCTCAAATGAAACAGAGCCGCCGTATTCCTTATGGATACTTACAGCTGTGGCCCATGGCCTTATAGTCACTCTCCTCATCTTCATCTTCCTCCTCCTCAGAGTCTTCATCTTCCTCCTCTTCTTCATCCTCCTCTTCAGTGTCTTCATTATAATTCCTGTCACACAGAGGGATTAGGATTACACAAATAGATTAGGATTATTACAGCAAAATCGGACAAAAAACTATGCCAAACTAAAAACTCGAATAACAGACGCACACGAGGCGTTAAAGTATGACAGAACATACAAGCGATAAACGCAGCCTAAATGAATACGATACATAATGGCACCTCACTGTCTAATATGATGGCACCTCACCGCGTAACCTTGAACCAAAAATTGAGTGACAGCACTGGTGTATAGGAGTCAAGGGCTGGGAGGGGATTACCTTCCTCTGGAACAGCGGCGGGCCATCAGGGGCTGGCAGGCCGGGCACAGCCACTCGCCGGCGGGGATGCGGTAGAGCGCCGGGCGCAGGCAGAACAGGTGGAAGGCCTTGTTGCACTCGTCACACAGGATGAGCTTCTCGTCGTCACCTGTCGGGGGGTTTGTGGTGAGACAGGAGGACTGAAGGGAACCGCCTTTTCGGCAGCAATTCACAGAATCTATAGCAGGGTGCCATGAGCCGTTCTAAATATACGTTCCCTTTTTTAACGTTTCACAGTACAGCTTCACATGGCACTGAATGCATTTGCGATAGAAGTGATTCTGTAGAGATTATCACCTGGAAAGCGAAACTATTCACTAGCTATTGCTTCACGACGTTCCTGCATACTCTTCAATGACGACCGTGTTCATGAATAGGAAGTCAATACACAGATTAAACGTCCAGGGTCCTGTGCTTTTGGAATGCTAGCTAGAACCTTTGCCAAGTGCTTGTGTGTACCAGAGAAAAGGGTGCGTATGCTCAAACCTTATCACTACATGTTCACCTGAGGACCTGCAGGCCTGCACATGAACCTGCCTGACACTAGTCTGCTCTGCACTGCGTAGTCTGCTAGCCTGTCTGGGCCTGGGGCTTAACTCCCTCAGCAGGAGCACAGTGAGGCGCTGTGGGAGCCCTAGACGGGGAGCAGAAAGCAACCAGTCAACAGGAAGTAACACGTCTGGCTCCTTTTAAGCGCAGTCACGTCTGCCCTGTTTTTATTGGACGACGGGTAAATGGGACACAGTAAGCTGGCTTGGGTTGCTTTTCAGAGTAGAGCCTGCTTCTTGGAACGGTGTTTGTCTGCCACCTACTGGTAGGAACTAGTACAGCATCGATTGAATAAAAGGCCAGGAGAACTTACAAAAGTTTAAACCGTGTGTAAACAGTCCATGTATGTCATACGAAAAACAAAAATGTTTACTTAACAAAATCCAAGTAACTAAACATTTTAAATATTGGACTCAAACAATGTGGCTGTAAGTTGTCACATAGCATAGAGCACAGCATCCATTTTATTCTAGAGTCGGCATGAAATGACAACATGCAACGCCTACCTTTCCTGCGGCAGACTTTACAGCGGGCATTCTCTGCAGACATGTCCCACTTGATGCAGGCGTCCAGCATGCCCAGCAGGACGTGCATGCGGGAGAACGTTTGCGCCTCGCGGATGGTGGTCTTCCACTTCTCCACAGCGGTGGCCACCTGTGGAGATACGGGTCACCTTGATGAAGAGACGCTCATATGATACCTTAAGCGTGGATTAAATTAGACCCATTCCTCTACGAATTAGGTTCCTTTTGTATAATATGAATCAAGTGAACATTGGTATCTTATTTGACTTCTGCAATAGGTCCGTGCTCTAAAATGCATGTTGATACAGATCATCGTGACACAGCTGGAACGGTGGCTACAGACAGCCAAAACGGTAAACGGAATGGGTTTTCAAGAGAATAGATTCAGTTTTCCGACATGATTCATAACACTGACATTAGTTTGGCATCCGATTTTACATGGGCCATTTCCATTCGATCGCCTTTACGGCTCTCTGCTTTCACTACATTTCCACCCAGAGAGCTCCTTCCTCACCCTGGCCTCCTCCGCCAGCTTCTTCTCCTCGTCCACCTCCTCCGCCTTGCTGCTGCTCTCCTCGCCAGCCGGCTTCTTCTTCTTCTTGGGAGCCATGAATCCCTGCAGGAACTTCTTGATCACACATGCCTGGATGGTGATGATGCACTCGCCAAAGTCCTTCAAGCTCTCCATCTTGGACACCTGTGTTCACATTAAGGCAGGGATGAGCGCACAGGAGTACAACAGGGATATATACCACCAATGGATTTTTTGTATAACCGTCAACGACAATGAATACACTTGTGTAACGTGTATAATATCAACTACCCATTTCCTTCAGTCAAGCTAATTAAGGTCCTATGGCCAGTCAGAAGCCCTCACAGGCATCCTACACTTTTTCCATTGAAAAATTCCATACTTTTCCAGACTTAAATTTGAAGACCTCTTGAAGTGCAACTTTAGATTTCAACAATATTGAAAAAAGTGCACTAATGGAACATAATTAATCATGGTTACATTAATGTGTGCCGTATTGCAAACGGTTTTATAATTTTGGCAAGACACAAAGGCCAAGCCTAAACACCTATTATTTATGATTTTCTCCGCCAACTCGTGTCCAAATTACTACCTGGCATTTTACTACATTGTACATACTTAACCAGACCCGGAAATTACCCAAATCAAATTCCATACATTTCCATACTTTCCCAATGTGCGTAGGAACCCTGACCTCACCTCGTCCTCGATGTCCGGGTTGTCATCCAGGTAGCCCAGACCTCCCTTTTGGAGTCTGGAGGCCACCTCCAGGATGTCGCTGCGCAGGTAATTGAGCAGCTCCTGGTGGCCGTGGCAGGTCCTGAGGCCCAGCTTTCCCTTCCGGCTTAGATGGACAGAGTGGAGAATGTCCTGGTACCTGTGGACAGGCAAAACATCTCCTTCAATATCATCACTTGACAAACTCAAAACAAACTATGGGAAATTAACCTCATAATCCTCCTAATGTCAGAGAGCCAAAGTCGAGACCTCCATTTTAGACGGGAGTACTAGTTAGCCTCAACTTTGTACTGTCTCATCCAGGCGTGTGCCGCTCCTCCCCAGGTGTTTGTATTGTGTACATATTTACCTGTTCTGCATCTTGGCCTTCAGCTCGCTCTCTCTGATGCCCTGAGGATGAAGACTCTCCATCAGCTCTTCCAGGTCCACTTGAGTGTCGCACACAAACCTGCAACCAGTCCACATAAAACAAACTTAGATGCCGGCTAATAAGATGTGAAGGATACATTTCAGAGAAGATGAGACCAAGCTCAAAACTCAAGCCGTAGTGAGCGTGGTGGACAGAAAGCCCTTACCAGAGGTTTTGTCCCTGCTTGGGCACAGTGGTCTGTATGCAAATTTCTGCTGTCGGCGCCGTCTGAGCAGTTTCACTCATACCGCCGTCTGTGCTGCCATCATCATCCTTCTCCACTCCTGGAATACAGATCATCTCGTATTAAATCACACCGCAAGAACCCAAGCCGGTGAATATTATGACCAATAAGTAGGCAACTAAAACAAGCAGATCAGCAGTATAACCGATGTCCAACTGCAGGACACAACGCTCACCATCGTCTTCCTCTTCTTCCTCCTGCTCAGCTGGTTTCTCCTCGGGAGGGAGGGTGTAGCTGTAGTCGATGCTCTCATGGACCCAGCCCTTCTCAATGTAAAGCCCAGGGACCACGTCAGAGAAGAGCCAATACCTGAGAAAGAAAAAGAGGCAAATCTTTCAGCAACACTCTTGTATAGTTTGTTAAATTTATTTTACATTAATCTTGTATAGTTAGTTAGAAAGTTACTTTTTGAAAACATGTCAAATAAAAATACATAAATTGAATAAGAGATGGCTCTTCTGGCGAGACACAGGTTGTTGCAATCGGCTAGACTTGAGCCGAACATCAATAGCAAGTGTTTCATGAGAGAGGGCGCTGTTCCTGTGGTTTGCTTGTGTGTTGGTGACCAAGACAGAAATCCTGCCACATCGCATTGCCAGTACTATGAGGATGCCAAGCTGTGCTGGTGATTGGTCCTGACCTGTTGTGATTTCTATCCGTGCCTAGTGGAGACCTGCGCAGGACCAGCTTGGCCTTGCTGATCCCCTCCTGGAAGGCCCTCTCAGCAGCAGCCTTTTGCTTACGACTGCGCTCCTCCTCCGCCTCCTTTTCCATGCGTTCTGCAAGTCAAGTTGTTATAACATGAGATTAGGGCTGTTGGATTGAATTTCGGGAGTCGAATATAAATCAAATAGTAAAAATGTGTTGGCTAACGTAAGCGAATCTCGCCCTTCTCACCTTGGCCTGCCCGCATTTGAAAACGAAATGCTTTTGTCACGTCTGATGAACTCATGTGGGAAGTTTTCACACATGAGGGCACACCTGATAACACTACACCCTGGCAAGCTAGAGTTTGAGGAACCACAGCTAAAGCAGGCAAGAATAAGAATAAGGAATGTGTATTGGTAATGTTAGGAGTGCCCTCTAGTGGACATAACGTATAACAACCACATGCTGATAGTGGCATTGATTTATAAATTTGAATATAATTAGAATATTAAAAATAAGGAACAAAATTCGAATGGGATTATAGAGGAAGATTGACAGCTCTTCATGAGATGATATGAAATTATACAGGCAACAACATGAAAAACGCAAGGAAAATGAATACAATCAATAATGCATTCCATTGCCCTAATCAATAGAGGTCAAATGAGGGAGGACACTGCTCACCTTTGTTCTGCCTGTCATGCTCTTCCTTGTCCTTCTTGGCCTGAATTGCCATCAGCCTCCTGCTCTTCACAGAGCTGATCATGTCCTCCGAATCTGGCTCTGCCTCCTTCTTGGACTCCTTCTTGGGGGTGGCTTCCTTCTTCTTTTCCGTCTTGTCTGCTTTGGGCGTGCCTCCTTCCTCTTTAACTATAGATCACACAAAAAAAAGACAAAGCTGAAGCCATGTGTACTACTAGGCGGTTGTGTACTACCAAGGTCAGTATCATTTAGACCAGGGACAGCCGAGCCCCCCCAACCCCCTGACCTAACCCACTGCTGTAAATGCTTTTGTGTGTTCCAGGCAATGATGACTTTCAATAACTGATCAAATGTAATATTTCCCCGCATCGGTCGCCGGTCCGGGCTGTTTTGCGATCGCAAATCGGACAGATTCACATATTTTCATAACATTTTTTTACGATTTCAGCCACATAAAACCTCACATTTAAACAACAAACAACTTTGACTTTCAATGTAATCGTTCATATCAGTGGGAACAATGAGGCCTCGCTTTTGATGCGCAGAGGTGTTAATCAGGGTCAGTGCGGAAAACCCACACTCACACAAGTAGGTGACAGTGAAGGGGATTATTTTATTTATGTTATTATTTTATTTACGTTTATTTAAATTATTTTATTTTAATACGTTATTTTTTCTTCACGTGTCGTCGCGCCTCCCCTGTGGCTCTTTGGCAAACCACAAGGGGAGGCACGCCTCACCTATTGAAAACCGCTGATTTAGACTAAAGGATTTAAAACAAATATACATATAATTTTTCATACAAACCTTTCACAACATCAAATCTAAAAAAATAAAACAAACTTTGAACAGAACCACCGTTACATAAAACGTGCTTTTATAACCTACCCTTTTCCTCCATCTCCTTGCGGCGCATCTTCTCTGCCTTCTTGCGGTCGTTGACCTCCTTGAGGGATGCCAGGCGCTCCTTCCACAGCTCGGCCGAGCGCTGCTGCATGGCGTCCACATGGTCCTCCACCGAGTAAGTCATGAGGATGCGGTGGCACAGCGCCACCAGCAGGCTCACCTTCTCCCGGGGGTTCAGCTCAAACACCTCAGCCGTCTCCAACCTCTCGAGGAACTCGCTGGTCACCACGTCGTCGAAGCCCCCCAGCGCGCCCCAGTCCTCGGAGCCCTGGCCACTCTCCTCGCCGTGGGCGTCGAAGGGGCGCAGGCACAGCCGTACCAGCTCTGACACCGAGTGCATGGTGAGCGGGATCTCCGACAGGGGGATGTCCAGCTCACTGTAGCCCTCGGCCAGCTCGTCTTGCAGCAGCGTCTGCAGCAGCACCACCAACACACGGTTCAGATAGAGGAAGCCGGCATCTTCCCCGGCCAGGGCTTCCATGAGAGCCCCGGCTGTGATGGGGTACTGGTCCTCAGGCATCAGCAGCCCGGCGTAGCAGTTGAGGAAGTCCACAACCATGGCCACGTCGCCGAAGAGGGCGTTTGGCAGACCCTCGGGCATATCCACCAGTCGGAACGCAGGCAGGGTCTTGCCACCTTCGATCTCCTGGTCCTCGTAGCGGCGGGATTGTTCGCGGCGCACCAGCATCTCCTTCTCGCGACGCTCCTTGGCCTTCTCCCGCAGCTTCTCCTTGAGCTCCTCGCGCCTCTTCTTCAGCTCCTCCTGTTTCTCCTCCTCGCTCATGGCCGCCCAGCGCCTCTTCTGCTCCAGCAGCTCCCAGCGCTTCTGCACCAGGTCCCTCAGCTCCTCCGGCAACCTCCCCCGGTCGTCCGAGGACAACGTCTTGGCGGCCTTGGAGATGAGGGAGGACATGGCGTTCTTTTTGTCCTCTTTGCCCTTGTTCTCCTTGTAATAGCGAAGGAGGTGGAGGGCCATGGGGGGCAGGGGCTTGCCTAGTTTGGGCGTCATACCTGTGCTGCGGGCCCTCTTCTTGGGGCTCCCGGTGGGGGTGCTCTTGGCTAGATGGAGGAGGGTCATCTGCTTCATTTTGGGGGTCTTGGGACCAGATTTTCCATCCTTTTTGAGGCCATTGAGCTTCTTGTCGCCCGTCTTTCCTGCTCTCTTGCCGTCTTTCTTGTCAGTAGATTTTTTACTTGATTTCGGTGTGGATGGGGTTGAGCCTTTGCCATCTCCTTTTTTAGGAGTTCCAGAGTTCTTTACTTTAAGCGGGGAGCCGTTGATCTTCTGAAATAGAAAACGGACAGTACTTTCATTTTTGTCTCAAAACACATACTTGGTAACCACTAATAACCCCCATGAGCAAAACATAGACATACAATGGGGACAGTCTTACCTGAATGTGTCCCCAGATAGTTGGACTAAGGGGCATGGTGAGGGAATCCTTCTTCTTCCTTTTCTTCTTCTCTTCTCCCTTCTCATTTCCTGACTCCTCACTCTGGGTGTCGGAGGTCTTGAGCTTTTTACTGGCTTTAGCCTCAGGAGACGTGAGACTCTTCCGCTTAGTGGAGGGATTTTCCGCCAGAAACTAAACACATGGGGCGAGGATAATAGTGGGGATATGAACACATTTAAGAATACACTTATCAAAGGGATAAAACAAGCCATCAGGTAAGTTACCTTGTGTGGATCGAGGAGAAAGTCGCTGAATTTGCTGGGAAGGTTGAATTTTTTAACCAATTCATCCTCCACCACCCAGGGGGCGCTTTCACCCATGCCCACCCTCAGAGCATAATGTCTGATGAAGTAGCGCATGATCTCCTTGGTTGGAGGACGCTCTGTTCTGAACAGACTGTCTACTGGGACATTGCTGATCACCTGTGAGAGGAATCAGATCAGTTGGAATCAATGAACATAACCACAGACTTGCTTGAGTTGAATACCTAATTCCCAAAATCTACATATTTAAGGCTTATAAAATTCTATTAATATGTCAAAGAAGAAACAAAAATAAAAACTGCAAAATATTTTATGTAGGCTTGCTTTTAACTAAATGTGACATGAAGATTTGTCAGACTACCTAACTGGTTGCTAGATAGTCAGTCTAATCGGCTGTTGATTTGCCTTGGTCATAAACTGTGCAAGAACAAACTGAGACAAAGGAACAAAGATCATAGTCGAGTGGCAAAACCATGAACTGGGATACATAATGGCCCTAAAACAGGCCTTTAAAAACACCACCAATGTAAAAAGCAAAGCAAACACACCTTATCCTCATTGATCAGTTTGACGTCATACTTGAGAGGAAGGAATTTGGGCATCACCCATCTCTTCTTCTCTTCTTTCATAGCAGTGGTAGATTTCCTCGGAGAGCGTCGTGCCCGGTCACCTGATGTAACAGAAAAAACTGCTGTTAAATGTATTCTCATACAACTATGTACAAACAGGGGTTTGTGATTTATAGGATCAATTGCAAAACAATTCACTATTTATTTTTGAGGAAAATATGCACCGATATGAAATTAAGATTAAATGGTTAAGACATTGTGCTCTCCTATTTAAATAAACTCACTGAGACTCTCTCGCCGGCTCTCCTCCTCCCGGGGGGAGGGCTCCTTCGTCTGGTTCTCCTGGCTGGCGTTCTCCTTGTCACTGGATGGAGAGTCACACGCTCCTTCCAGCTTCTTCTCTGCAGTCTCACTGTCCTGGTTCTCCGGGGGCTGGATCTTCACCACCTTCACGCGCATACTCTTCTCTTTCCCCACCTGAACAGCAAGCAGCCAATAGAACATGTGTAAGCCCTGGCAACTTACTAATTAATTTGACAACTTTCAACTGACTGGCAGTTTACCATAGATACGCTTATAGTATTGAAGTAGAACTTGACAAACAAACAATACAGCCACATGTCCATCTACTGGCTAATTATACGCACCAAGAAGTCACATTCTTCATCCACAGCGTATTTTGTGAGGATTTCCACCCAGGCCATTTCAACCAGCTTGTCCAGGGACACTGTGTTGTGGTGAACCATCTCCAACACGGGCTTCTCAAACCATTGGGGATATTCTTCCTGGAGTCTGCACATATAGAATGTGTGGAATGTATGTACTGTATTCTGACTTCCGCACACACACACCAACACACACATAACAAACTTACAATATTCGTAACAAACTTTGTATAAGTTAAGTTTGATGGTCAGTCGTTTTAGTTTCCAACGTTTTCCAAGAATACTAGTTTCATAGCATGTCCAGCTAGATTAAGTCATGCAATAGATTACCACTGTAATTTACCCCAACACCACTTGCATTACAATGCTGGCCATGGAGAACACATAGCATTACATAACCCGTGTAGACTTACCAGTAGGGGGAGCAATATCTCTTGCCTGGTATAAATATACAGCTTAAATACAACTCATGACCCTACCAGGCTAAGCAATAGGCAAATGGGTTTTCCTGTGCTCAGTGAAAACTGCAAACTCTCCCGGACACTGTTGCAGCGTTGTTTACCTTCCTATCAAAGATCAACTATAATGCATACACTTCTGGCGGTGTAAGAAGCTTGTCTGTGGTGGTGAATGTGATTCAATGAAGTGAACACATTTGTGAAATTGTTAATCCGAAGGAGCAAGCAATCTCCCCACTGCCAATAAATGCATTACTAAGGGAAAAGCATGCATTTGCATGCACACACTTACAGTTCAGTGACCTCTTGCTCTTCCTCCCACGCTTCGTTGTGCGTGAGTTGGTTGCTGCCAGTGCTCTTGCAGGTCCATATGCGCTCCTCATACCTTTGTAGACGTGCCTCATATTCTCTAGTTCAATTGTGTTAAGGAAATGGCAATAAGATGAGTGCCACCCTATTGAAGGGGGTAGGTTGTGTGTAGACTACCAAATGCCTCACTGCAAATCTCACAGCAAATGACTTGCTTCTTTGATGTCACCAGCCCCCCCCCCCCTCATTCATTATTAACAAACCATGGACCAATAACGGGTGAAGCAAGCCCAGACAATGGCATGGCAGCCTGATTTACACAATTAACAAAGCCCAAATACAGTTTCAACTTTCTGTATTTAACTGAATGAAGTGTAGCATTTTTTTCTCCATTTACCAACAATAAGGTGACCCATCACCCCACTCCCAGTGTTATGGCTCAAAAGCATGGAAACCACACCTGAGACGACGAGCAAAAGGTTATGTCACATTTCACTTTAGGGCAAAAACACATTTTAAAAGTCATCCATAGCAACAACTACACATGTACATATTGTGTGTAAGGAGGACACCGCGGTCCCATCCGTTGCGGACGGTTTTCATAAAGCGAAAGTGTGCACCTAACGACCCACGTCAAGTTTGACGTCAACTTCTCAGAAACGATAACGCGTCAAAGGGGGGGAGAAAGGTGGCCGCCGGATACAGACAGCTGAATCGCTCGGCGATGCGTGTCTCAACCGCCATGGCAATTGTACTTCAACAACAGGCCGCCACATTTCACCCCCCAAATGCCGCTTGCTGTGATCCCACCGTCCCGGCTTTAACCGTACCGCCACCACCAACACCGTCTAGCCTGGTGACAAAGGAGGGGGACAAATGGGGGACCCGGCGGTTAGCGGCGTCGACGCTAGCCACCGATTCCCCAAACCGCCGGTTTTAAAAACCGGCGACACGATTAAATCGCCGGGTCTGTCGTGCGGTTAACGTCGTCTATCGTAATGGGTCGACTTGTTTCCCCCAAACACACACACATATACACACACACAC
>OMPL01100471.1:0-11136 GCA_900312945.1 Merluccius capensis | reverse complement strand
AAATACTTTGTATAGATGAATTATCCCCAAACTTGTCATCGTAACACCTTTGAAATAAACATGACTTAACATGGCAGATACCTGTGTATTGTTTATCATATGCGGTAAGAGTGTAACATTTTCAACTCAGTTCCTTGGTAGCACCTACTTACAGTAAAAATCACTTCTGATGGAAAAAATGATGTGTATGAAAAACACTTCTTATCTATTGTTACTATTATATTGTTTTATGCATACATCAAAAAAATATAGCGTATAAAAAGTGGCTTAAATCTACCAGCCACAGTGGCTGGTGGGCAAAAAAGTTAATTTCCATCTCTGACACACACACACACACACACACACACAAGTTCCAAAGTACTATTTTTGCTCTAAAAATATGAGATGCAATCAACACCAGAGCCACTTTACATGTGACGCTGCATGTGGTGCTAAAACAAAGATGGCGGCCCCATCTGCAACATGGTGACATAAACCATAGATTCAATGATGTGTTCCTACCAATCCCGGTGTCATAAATGATGGTACATACGTGTACATTTTGAATTGGACAGTCTCGTCGGGCCATCTTAAAAGCAAAGTATGATACTTGGTAGATGTCTGGTCTTTTGTCGGGGTCGGGTTCCAACATGTATCCTGTAAAAACCCAACAGAGGGCTGGTTATGAAGCATACATACAGCTTTAGTTTTTTCACGTTCAGGACCTTGAAGACAGGACAGGAAAGTGGGTTGAAAGAGAGAGGGAATTAAATGGTAGCATAGGACCCATTATGCATCCATGATAGGACCACAGGTGGGAATCGAACATGATGTTCTACAAAAGCGTATTGCTTATGTGATGCACTAGCATCTTGGGCCACCAACAACACAACAAACAAAAATATACACTAGGGCTGAGCCCCAATATTCGGATATTCACTTGGTAGGTAGGCATTCGAATCTCAATTCAGGATTCGAATGCTTCCGTCCAGTGTGAGAATCGGCAAGACCGACAGAGACAGACTTTAAACTAAGTGGTTGTATTAATAATAATAATAATAATAATAATAATAATAATAATAATAATAATAATAATAATAATAATAATAATAATAATAATAATATTTATTACATGTTCTAGGGTTCTCCCCAGGACTTTGTTTTCCATGGTGGTTTTCCAATCAGTTGTGTCCATAGAAATAAGAGGTTGTGGGCCGTGGCAAGCAGGGGGGTTAATTGTTTTAATAATGAACGTAATTAGCCGATATTTCTATAATTTGTATAATTTAATAAACATGAATAGAACAGGTAGCAATGTTTTTTTTCTTGTATGGCGATCTGTCACCATAGCACCTTTGTGATTTCTTTAAAGGTCTCATTGCATCGTTTTTTCGTTAATTTTGCAGTGGTCTCTAGTATTAATGAATGCCCTGTGAGCCGGTTTTGGTGAAAAAAATGCTCTGGTGCGCCTGTTTCCGGCTGTTCTAGTTTGGAGGAGGTGGTGGGCGGGGAAGAATGAGAGGTTTTCGGCTCTTACTCATGAATATTCATGATTTAAATGACTTGCCTCTGATTGGCTAACAGCACTGTCCGTCACAGTGATGTTAGCCAATCAGAGGCGAGTGATCCCTCTAGTGCGTTATCAACCATAGACATCTTATACCTGTTACTATATACATCCATTAGATACATTCATGATATAAGATGTCTATTTAGCAACACGACAAATTACCATGACGTCACAACAACAATATACGTTCTTCCAGGTGGCAAAAGACGAAGTGTTCTCGGATGGCAGAACTAGTAAACAAACCCCTCCATATCATTTGACAGGGCAGAGCGATCGAGAAAACAGTACATGGCTTGAATGAATGATTTTCTTCTTGCGGGTAGCTACGTGACGTCTCATTAATTCATACGGGTATGGGAAGTCTCATTAACATATTACGACGGAGTATTAGGGCCACATTAAGAATTTTTTTTCCATTAAATTACGAGAATAAAGTCGTAAATATTGAATTAATTATGAGAATAAAGTCGTACATATTGAATTCATTACGGCTACACTATAGGCTACACGTTAAACATTTATTCTACGGTTGTGCTCACTGAGCAAACCCAGGTTTAAGGCAGCCTACAGGTTAACTTGTGTTACATGTTGTTTAAGAAGTCGGGGTATTGCTGGACTCTTTCGCGTAGAGTATTATGCGTAAAGTATTACGTCGCTATCATTTTCCGAAAACGGAAAATGACAGCGACGCAATACTTAGGTCCGCGGTGTGTTACTATTGCGCGCTATTTCGTTATGCATTATTTGTTTTGGTTGTTTAAAAACGCAATTTTTTTTAAATCCGATTCCTCGATTAATCGATCGATAAAGTGCTAAATTAATCGATTACAAAAAGAATCGATAGCTGCAGCCCTACAATTATCCGAAACTTGAAATGCTGTATTCGGGCCAGCCATAGTATACGCCATACAGACCACTCACTGATGAGGCAGTGCATGTCTTGGGAGTAGCGGGAGTTGTCAGGAATGGTGAAGCTGCCGTCACAGATGGCTACTTGGCTTTCTCCAAAGGGCAGGGTGAAGTAGCACAGCTTATAAAGCAGGCAACCCATGGCCTGCAGAGAAACGAGAAAAACAACCACCACACCAAAGTAAGAAGTAAGCCTCAAATCATCCGGGTAATGTAATGACATCATTCAGTAATGCTTGCGTGGTCATAACCACTGTGATAAGAGTCCAACCCACCCATATATCTGCTTTAGTAGTGATGATCTTGCCACCGTAGAGGTTAACCATCTCTGGAGCACGGTACGACAGGGTGGTGTACCTGGCCAGGACCAAAGGCATAGACAAGGTCATAACTGTGGTTTGGTACTTAATGAAAAAAAAATCTAACCTTTCACAAGCTCAAGTAAGACTCACTTTTTGATCTCCTCCTCCACCACTGGCACGCCTTCTGTCTGAGGGTTCTGGAAGCGATTGGTGGCACTCCCAAAGTCACAGAGCACGTAGTGTCCCCGGTCGTGGAGCAGGATGTTCTCCACCTGCGTGAAGTGGAAATCAACCAACTTAGGACTCGGCTGAATCGCTGCAAAAACAAAATCAACCTAAATCTACATTTGGATGACGCAGGTGCGCATGCTTGGGGTTCAGCGGCTAGATCATAACCTTAAGATCCCGATGGACGATGGGAGTTTTGCATTGGTGGAGACGGGCCAGCGCCTCACAGGTGTCGCAGAAGACCTGCAGCACTTCGGCCTCCGAGAAGCCCGTTTGTAGTCTCTGGTTCATGAGGTTCACCACCTGTCCACCTGCCACCCAACACATAACCCAGTACAACTCTGAGTCCACAACAGCCTGGTGACATTCAGAAACATCAAAAAAAGATATTTCCTAGTCTTCAACATATATAATAAATACATAATAAACCTCATTTATGAAGCACAAAACCAAGACTTGAAAACCCAATAGTCAATAGTTAAAATACAACAGTGAAATCAGAGATAAAATAAGTTGGCCATATCCCACTGCCAGTAAATTAAAAGAGAACAAAAATGAATGCAATGAAAAAATCAAATATTACATACCGGTAGTCAAAAAATCTAAACATATATGGAAGAAAACATCTTTAACGTGGTTTAGACTTTTTTATTTGTACCTTCTTTACTTCTAACTAAGCCAAATCCCTCATGTTTGTGTGTATGTGTATATCCAAAAATATGGAACATTTTAAATCATAAATATGTGGCCTGTGAAGCACTTTGAGAATGTAACTGTGATTAAGGGCCATACACATAAAATTGACTTGACTTGACTTTAAAACCTTTGATTTTCTTTTCTTTAGTGTGATTGGTTTCAAACGCCGCAATGCTCTTTGTAGAGTCACCAAAGGAGTTTTTACTACTTTTCACTACAATTCCACATCCAGCAACACCTCTCACCTGTACTCTCATCAACTGGATGATTGGGTTCTGGTGACCCTGGCGAGTGGTTGGAAAAAATTACAAAGAATGCAAGAGAGGGACATGCAGACATTACCTCTACAGAAGTCCATTAAGATAAGGACCTCCCACACGTCGCCTGCACCGACCGCAGTAATGCAGGAGTCCAGGAAACCCACTATGTTTCTGTTCCCCACCAGGTCCCTCTGTTTTAACAGAAACAGAGCTTTCCTGTTAGTATTCACGCCTGGCAGGCTGTGAAGTCATCTTCACAGTGAGTAAGGAACTCCATATCGTTACATTACGGCCTCATGTCAGGACAACGAAGGGTGAGCGAGTTCAGGTGCAAAAAAGTGTCTACTCAGCGTTTACAGCATGACTCACCCCACAAAGAATGACTCACTACAAACCGACACAGACATCCTCCCTATGAGTTGGCCTACACTGGAGATCTTACCCACCACACTAAAAGACAAATTAACTGGATACACATTCCTGTTTTAAGTTTCTTTTTTTTGTGATTTGTCATTTGCCCCAAGTGCAGAGTTTGACAGATTCTGAACATCATTATAGATGAGGGTATTTGAAATGGATGCATACGTCTGATTTCTCAATTGGTTAAAGATGGTGAATAATGTTGTGTTATTGATTTTGTGTTGTGCTAGCGACTTGGGTTGTCTCCAGTGACTATGAATACAGCTTACAGTGTGCATTTCCAAGCAACCACAATCATGTGCTTTGTTTAATGTGTGGCGTCGTCTTAAATATCTGTAAATCCCATATGCTCTTGCAGAACAGAAGTGGAGTCAGAAGCAGTGCTATATCACTGTTTCAGTATACAGCATGTTCTTGTTTTGTTTATTTTGCAATATTCTCATCAAATTGCATTGGATTTGTCATTTTAATGCAACTGTGGACCAGGTGTGATGACCCAGTGAGTCAGACCACACCCCAAGGTAATAATCATTACATTATTTGCAGGCAATCACTGTTTGGTCCTCATCAATTCTGACAATATTCAGGACAAAGTAACTAGTTGAACCATCTCAAAATGAATAGAGTGACTTCTATTAGAGATTTGTGACAATTCATAAAGTCTCACTCACCATAATCTGGATCTCCAGATTGCAGATCTGCAGGTCATGTTCGTTGTTGACATACATCCGCTTGAGAGCACATCTTACTCCCTGGTGAGTGCGCACCAAGAAAACGATAGCAAAACCACCTGTAAAAAAAAACATTCACAAAATATTAGAATCAATAGATCAAAAAGATAACCAGGGATCAAACCAGGGCTACACAGCTTACTAGGCCTTAGTATTGTTGTTTTAGTGACTATTTTGAGTGAGTCCATGTCATTTGTTGGATGCTCTTGCACTAAGATTGATAGTACGGTTTATGTTAGTCCGGCCACAGTTATTCTTGTAGCCTAATATGACCAAGAGGTTTTCAATAAAAGTATTTTAACTGGCAAATAAGGGGACACATAATCTTTGATAACAAATAGCAAAGCGAATAAACTTTAAATTGAAGGTCAGTTTTTACTTAGTACTTTGTGCTTTGATTAAAGCTCTTGACACGTCTGTTGTATTTATATGTGCAAGCCTAAGTGGTTTGATGTTTTATGAAAGGCATTGCCTTCTGGAACATCAAAAACATTTCTGAATCTGAATCACATCCTGAAGTATTCCTTTTACCCCCAGTCATTTAAAGACCACTTCCAAATGATACTGGTGGAATAGGAAAGGCTATTGATAAGAACAAGAAATTGCTTTGTGCTATAACAAAAGCATATGCCTCATTGAGACAAAACCAGAGACAGTTCTCATGCCAACAGCACAACATCAGCACATCCTCTTAGTCACAGCCAAACATAAAAAAATAATCACATGGCAAGATTGATGTATAGGCAGAGGGAGGGACACTAAACTGGAATGTGATCCGACGAGAGAGGCTTGTGAAATCAAACTGAGCCCTAAATAGAAATCAATGAGTCAGCAGAAAAATGGGTGGAAGTAATTATAATACAACTGACATAATGCATTGACCGAATCCATCATGTCCTCCCTGGTGACAGTGGCTTAGCTCACTAAACAAGGATGCCCTTATTTTCTGCACCACATGTTTGGATAAACTACTTTAAAAGTAGTTCACTTACACTGATGTTGAAGACCAAGGCTACACAATATTTTTGACATTATATAATTATAATGCTGCTTCATAACAAACAGTATTGACAATATTATAAAAGATCCATTACAAGAATAAGTGCACTTAAAATGGTTTGTTCAAAGAACATCTATTGTAATACCGAGGGATGCACCACTTTTTAACTATTGATACAAATTCAGTGTGCTTACTGGTGCATTACTTTGAGTGGACCATAGACGGTGGTCAGGATACAGGCCCGAGTATCAATATATGACCCTACGTGTTATCAAATTACATACAGCTAGCATGCCACTACATATCTAAAAAAACAAAAAGAAAAAACATTCATATTGGACTGACACATACAGCTCGCAGATGGATTGGTTCACATTTCACAATGTGATTTGCAGATCAATAACCTATTTTAGTCTTAGAATCAAAATAAAATGCTAATAGCCATGTCCATTGCCGTGTCCAATCATAATCCCATTCAGTGAAACCAGGATTCTGTAGCTGGGCCAACGTCTCATTTACTACCTTATAGAGCAGTACTGCTAGCTAGTCCTCCAGAATGCAGTCCAAATGCAAATAATGCAAATGTGCATGTGACGTTGTCTGTGAGCTGACTTATTTGTGAGCTGTGTGGTGAACAGAATGGCTTGAACAGAGATGCAGCAGCATGTTTCAGAAAACAGACAAGACTGAAAAAGTTGAATACGCATGGGCTAGCATTAAATGTCTATGAAAACAATTTTGAATTAAGCAGTTTGCTGCAAATGTGATGTCAATGTCAGGGTGTCGGGACTTGTGATTTACAGTTAAAAGGTGCACAGGCCAAGACCATTCCTGAAGTTTCTTGCAGTAATTCAAGAGTACCTGAAGCATATGCAGGCTTATGCTTCAGGTACTAAAGGGGGATTCCAGCAAAGATAGCCAGCCTCATATCACAAACATATCAAGGAAGGAGTGTGTGATCTTGTTAGAACAGACCTAGCGTTCACACCCAAGGTGTCTGTCATCTGCCTCACACTACCAACACCCAAGACGGCTAAAAGGTGGAGGACACACATTTGCGGAAGATTAGCAGCCTTCTTAAGCACCATCTAGCAGTGGCCAACTCCCTCACTGGGCTAAGAGCAGTAAGTAGCGCTACAAATAGCTCTGCTCCTCTATGTCGTAACCTACTGTCAGGATAATGCGACTCAATGAGAGAATGCAGACCAACTTGAGTGTACACACCCCCCCTTCAGGCAGTGTAATGGGAAGAGCAGTGATGTTAGGTTACAAAGTGTCACAAAAACAAAAAGGCATCTAGTTGTCTAGGTTTTCAATTCCTAAAAATATTCATTGGGCTACTATATTGTTTATAATGACCTTCATCAATATAGATAAAGGAAACACATTGGCATTTCTGATTGTAGCTTTCACCATTTGTACAAGTTTAAAGAGCGAAAACCCTGTGTGGCAAATGTTACCAGCTAGGGAGGCACTGTTGTTACACGACCATTCACACGGATCCAGAGATGGCATTACATTACAAATTGTAACTCTACACGACAAAAGGAAAAAAATCCCTTACTTATAAGCTTTTGCTACTGAATAATGTAGGCTACACAAATAGAAAGGACAGATAGATTCAATATAATCTAAAGACTGAAACAAAAAACTTACAGATAGCAGCTGTATGGGACTGTGGTAGTTTGCCACACAAAACCTCAGTCAAACAAACTATAGCCTCAAGAAATCAACAATGTTAATAGCAACCAAACACACTAACACACAAAAACTACAGGATATTTACAGGTTTCAGACTTAAACATGTGAAAGTCTAACTACCATGGAGTGAGCACTGAGCACAGCAAGCGAAGTTTTATCCATCTGTTTACCAGAATCTTACCCAAACAGCCAAGTCATCTTTATTTCCGTAATTGTTCAAGTTTAGAGGGACTGATCATACACTATAAATATTGATACAAAATCCTATTCAAATTACTAATACTTACTTACCAACGATGTGCTTCCATAAAACCCATGTGTAAATAAATTCAGGGTAACGATTCCTAGAATTATAGTACTAGCCTACCGTCCAATGGGGGAGACCAGAGTTTAATGAATGTGCTTCAATATGCATGCTGGAATGAACAAACGATTGATACCCCTCCTGTAGGCATGGTATGGCAACACAGGTGCCCATCCATATTAGTAATAAATAAATCACCTTTTGTCCATTCATTATTTAGAAACCGGCAATCAAGGCTAACAGAGCATGACGTATACTCATTGTGGAGAAGTGAAAAGGGTTTCAAAATGACTGTCTGAGTTGTATTATATTTACCTGGGAACAGTTACTGTTACCCACAATTTGCCAATTTCATCATAGAGCAGATGCTTTTATCCAAAGCGACTTGATAGTGAATTCAGATAAGTCATTAAGGTGCAGGTAGGGCATAGGCATTTTGCTCAAGGACACATGTAGGCTGCAGAAATTGAGGATTGAACCTATAACCTTTCGACCCGCGCCTTTAGACAGGGGGTCGAAGCCCCTAGCCCCTGCCTCCCAATATAGGGTCTAAACAGCAACTTTGTAATTCAAATTCCAGGTGTATGAGTATGTATCCAAGTGTAAACCGGTTCAGACCATGTGTTTTGATGTTCAAACTGCACAGCAGATCATATGCACCTCCTCAAGGTGTGAGGTATGGAGAGTAGTCTAATAACAAGTTATTCTCTTCTCTTATTCACATGACGCACAACATTTGAATCTGTCACGTTAAGCACTAGGTCTGTACTCGCTTTGAATGTTAATGAAAATCATATTATGAAGATTAAGTCTGTATATGAATAGGTCAAGTGTGAGCATACAGTTGGGGTTGTCCGTGGATCTGTATTATGTTATCGTCATTCATCCTTGAACTAATAACCTTTAGCTTGTTTGACTTCATGTCACCGCTTGAGTCCGATGTGTGCTAAGTGGACCACAACAACACAACACCGGAGGACCACTGTCCAAACTGGTCTACAAGCAAATGTGCTGGTCTACAAGCCAATGTGCTGGTCTACAAGCCAAGGAGCTGGTCTACAGTTGATGTATAGTGTCACAATGCTTGATCACCAATCAAAACCTTCATGAATGATCATCTCAGTGACCGGTAAACTTGTGACTTGCGCACGAACGGATAGTCAAAAGACCTTCAACGATGGGGCCCGGTGTGTACTGCTGATTGTGCTGAACGACACATCGGAAATCATCTCGGTGTGTGTGTGTGTGTGTATAATTCACCTTCAGCGATAGTTTCCTCGACGGTCACTTGATAGCGTCCGATGGTGAAGACCCGTCCGATGAAGCTGCCTCCACCGCCGGAGCTGGTGCCTCCTGCCATGGGTCCACAACCAGGCCCGGAGCCCACCAGCTCCCGGCGAGAGTCGAAGAATTTCTTCATGTTTGTCCGACGTGAACTTAATACTTAATACTCAGTGGAGGAGTCCAAAAAACAACGACAAATAGTCTGATATGGCTGGTTGTTTCCAAACACCGGTGATGTCAGCGGGGTGGCTATGCTAACGCTTTCAATTATTGAATGGAGGCAGGTAGCTAGACTCCAGCTAAACGCTAGCCAACTGGACCTCACGATATCCCCAAAACACTGGTTGGAGATGTTATCTAACTCATGGTTAAATAGCTACTATTAGGGAATTTCAAGTATACACATTTTCCTACGAACAAGACCAGATCCATGCGGAAGTGTCTGTACCAGAGCGACGTGCAGACTAGCTAGCCAGTCCGAGGTAACACTGGTTGCCGTGGCTCCACTAGCTACAGCTAACTACGATGACAGCTGTCACTTCATTCCCTCACAGCTTCCCAGTTCTTTGATAATCCCTGCGGACTGTTATACATTTCCACCGTTTTGGATCCGCATTGAATGCCACTTATTCCATCGTTGTTTTTTTGTTGTTGTTTTAATTCATTACCGTCGCTAAATGAGGCCAGTACGTCCTGCAGCTGCAGCAGCGCTGGTCAGCTCGTGATTGGACCGTTGGCCGCAGGGCGGCTCGCGAGCAGCGGTACCTGTGGTTCCTGCTATGCGCTGATTGGTCCGCGGCTGGATGACGCGCCCTACCTAGTTTACTGAAACACTGGACGTCATTATTTGCTGTTTAGCAATTTGCTTCCACAAAATCAAATGAGCAGAACCCTCAAAGAGAACAGCAAGCATTACTTGAAAAAAAGGTGCCATGTGTCTTCCTTAAATTCCTTGTTAGTCAATGTATTTGTGCAAGTGAAAAAACCCAGACAAATTAATTGGGTAACACTTCAGTTATAAGTAATTTATAATTTAATGTATAAGCCTTTAGTTAATGATTAACTAATCATGACCAAAACATTCATTTATAAGCCTTTAGTTAATGATGAAGTGCTATGTCAAAGGAGCCCTATTTTACCAACAGGTGTGATGTTGATTGGTCATTACAAGCCATGGATGGGATCAGCCTACCAGCCTATCCAGTGGACTGTACCAACTAGTAGTCTCATCCATCCTACATCTGGGTAGACACTGTGATGTTACTAGAGGGTAGATGATGTTAGAGGGAAGGTGGCGTTACTAGAGGGTAGGTGATGTTATTAGAGGGTAGGTGATGTTACTAGAGGGTAGGTGATGTTATTAGAGGGTAGGTGATGTTACTAGAGGGTAGGTGATGTTACTAGAGGGTAGGTGATGTTACTAGAGGGTAGGTGATGTTACTGGAGGGCAGGTGATGTTACTAGAGGGTAGATGATGTTGCTAGAGGGTATGTGATGTTACTAGAGGGTATGTGATGTTACTAGAGGGTAGGTGATGTTACTGGAGGGCAGGTGATGTTACTGGAGGGTAGGTGATATTACTGGAGGGCATGTGATGTTACTAAGGTAGGTGATGTTACTAGAGGGTAGGTGGTGTTACTAGAGGTTAGGTGATGTTACTAGAGGGTAGGTGATGTAACTGGAGGGTAGGTGATGTTACTAGAGGGTAGGTGATGTTACTAGAGGGTAGGTGATGTAACTGGAGGGCAGGTG
>OMPL01100468.1:4401-16543 GCA_900312945.1 Merluccius capensis | reverse complement strand
CCATTTATTCGGAAATATCGTAAAAACATGAAAATCTGAAAACATGTGTTCCCATCAGACGCACACACACACGCACACACACACACACACACACACACACACACACACACACACACACACACACACACACACACACACACACACACACACGCACACTCTCACACACATCAACACACAGAGACACACACACACACACACACACACACACACACACACACACACACACACACACACACACTATCCCATTTTCCCTCCACCAAGCACGATGTTGCAAATGGTTACAACAGGAGGTAATTCTTAGGTTGGTCATGACAGCAGGCCCTGCTATTCAATATTATAATGGCAAAAGAAAACAGCTGGTCCCTATTGTAGCAAAAACTACTATTTACAGCCACGGAAAGGCATAATCATTTGATTGTTCGTACATTTGAATCGCCACATGAGGTGTTTTTAGTGTGCACACATTGGTGAAAGTGTCCAATTTCACACAGCGGCAACAATACATAGGCAATCAGTGGATGGATTGCACTCTTCTGTGGAAAGTGGTGCAGAACAATGGAGCAAACACCAAAATGACAGGTTTCTGTTGAGGCTGTCAGGCAGAGAGTGGGATTTGGTCATTTCTATGCAAAGCAAACTTCTGTCAACTATAATTGATCTGTCCAAATGCATGTCTTTCTGAAGAATGGAAATTATATTTACTTAAGCATACACCCCAAAAACCCAGAATAAAAAGAAGCTGATTGAGAAATGAAATCACTATGCTGTAGGTTAAATCCTAAAATAGGTTATTCGAATGCTTTGACCACAGACCTCCACACACACACACACACACACACACACACACACACACTTTCCATAGCTCAAGTTGGCTGGATATGAAAGGCTATTCAGTTTCTTAAATTGCCTTGACAGGAAGTATTTTTTGCAGTTGCCCAGTTTGAGTTATACCAAAAATACACTTTTTGGTCTGAATAAGGGATGGTTCCTTTGCCTCTTCAGACTAATACAAAAACCCATAGCAGCATAAAATACTGTCACATTTTTTAGAAGTATTTATTTTGTGTTAATTGTTACCCAGCTGGAACGGTTTTGAAGCATTTCCTACCATTCACAAGTGCGACAACATTTGACAATCCTTTGCCTTTGTTTGGTTGGATGGCACTGTTTGTTTGTTTACAAAAAAACTTAATTGATACATTATGCCGATATTTAGTTCATTAAATAAACAATTTCATTGGGAGAAAAGGAACTGTACAAATGACTTCATTTCAGCATGACATGAAAGTAGTGTGACAATGTGAGCCACCATAGTAAAACCAGTAGGCCTAGACGTCAACATTGGCTTCCCAGGTACTTTACTGGTGTAGTAAAGTGAACACTCACTGGACAGCATTCACTTTTAGTTGGTTCACACTTTAATAACATTGTTAGGATCCTTCACACTGGTAGGCCAAGCTTAGCATGTTGATACCACATTACCCAGATCACAATTATATAAATAGCCTATAAATACAATTTTTAATAGTTCATATTACTGCAGTGCTTATATTGGTTTGGTCGCTAGCTTGGCAATTACTGACAGCTAAGCCTCATCATCATTATATAAAACATGCACTTTTTATATATATATATATAAATAAATGGGATAAATAATCTTTAGTTGCCCAGGTGCAATATTGGGCATTGCCAGCGCACGTTTTTGTACTCGCACTCAATTGTCCATCCAGTTAATAGCGCAGGCGCTAACAAGCCTCATTGTTGGTGTTGTTCGGGAACCACAGGGAACACAAAAGCCCGTGATGAGCAACAGGCTCCAGCCGCTCTGCGCCACCTGTGTGTGGGTGTGTATGATTTACCAATTAAAATGACCTTCTGTTCCTCCTCGTCATTGTGCATATTGGAAACAGACATGCATGCGTGTGATGCAACACGTGCAGCGTTGGAGGTTGTTAAACCGGGAGAAAAGCAACGTCTCAGAGTTTAACGGAAAATGAAAAAACTAAACATAAAGTTGGTTCCTTATTCGCAGTTACTTATTGTATCTTACCGGTGCACCTCAAAGGGGACATTTGACGGATTTAAGTTTTTATTTTATTTAATTTATTTTGTAACGATCATTATTATGACTGCAACTGTCTTTGTAGGCCTACAGGTGTATTCAGACCTGTTTTAAAAGGGGTTAACCGTGTAATCATTTTGGGCAGGCCACTAATGTGATATATCTGAACATAGCGCTCCTCACAAACTGTAAATCCAATGCTTTTCGGACCTGGTCCAAAATGTTTTTTGATTTGAAAACGAAGCAAAAGGAATCAGCTCTTCAGGGGTTAAATCATAGTTTGCGACATCCCAGAAGACAGTGGACTTCTAATGACATGCCAGGTCATACAGATACAAGATTATAGTTTTCCTTACTTGAAGTGTGAGCTGAATACAACCTTGATATTCCTTAGCAGATGTGTTTATTGAAAAATAAATAGTATTTCCATGCTAATGTGTGCATCTAGTGTGCTCAAGATAGGCAGAGACACCTCTTGTTGTCATATCCACTGTTGAACAAATATTTCATATACCATAATAATTAGGTGTTATTGTTATATGTGTACTGAGCTACTGCTGACATCATATAGAGATGTCCAGAGATGTCCAGTACATGTACTTAAAATGTACCTAATGCTGTTCTGGTCTGACGACATGTGGAACAGGAACCGCTGCTGAGACAAGTACCGGTACTTAATGTCCTTCGGTGAAAACCTATTTAGCATCACAAATTAGTTTGGCCATATCCATGCAAAACATGATGTGCCCTTGGCCAGAGGCGATGGCATTTTGATTTAAACATTGTGCGCTTGAGTCAAAATGCTACCGAGTTGCTCTCTGCTCACTCAACGCCACATGGCTCCGCCTCTGGGGTGACAGAGGGCAGAGACATGTGGAGCGGCAGAGAGAGGGGCGTGTCCCTCGTGACGGACAGCATGTCATCTCTAACCAAAGTGTACCGTTGTGTGAGATGTGTGCAGCATGGTGACCATCTTCTTTGAGGAGAGGGAAGGCCTAGGGCTGGGCAATATGGCCGAAATCCAATATCCCGATATAGGTCATTTAATATCTCGATATCGATATATATCACGATATAGCATGTTTTCTGGTAATTCAATAAATAAATAGTCTATATAAAATAACCACATGGTAAAGCCTATTTTTGTATACTACAAAGTGAATTAAACACTTTACTGTAATGCAGCCTTTCAAACCAGGAAAAGCTCACACTTATGCCATATCACGATATTACGATATCCAAAATCTAAGTCGATATCTCTATGCCTACACATTGCAAAATGTTCAGTGCAAAATTCGAATCCATTCGTCAAAACCAGTCTACTTGTCGTGAACATTACATTTTTTGCGAGGTCTGCTTGTTGGGAAGGCTATTGCGTCTGAATGCTGATGCAGTTCAATAGGCTGGTAGGCGAGGGCACACATCCGTGCGTTGGGACCATTCACACGCTAACCTTGAGTGAGTCACACGTGGCCGTCTGCCACACTTCGCCCAGGATGACCTTAGCTTTCCTGCCGTGTGTGTGTGCATGCGCATTTCTGTTTGACTGCAAGACAGAGTGACAGGAAGACGGGAAAAATCACCGCGCCCTTCCTTCCTAGATAACATCCACCAAGGGTTGTGATTCAGTGGGTTTTGGGCTGAACTAAAAAAGGTCCTCTTCTTTTCTGGAACAACCTCTGTCCAACCTCAGTAAGAGATGATCGGATTTATTCACATTATATAAATCTGTTTATATACCTGTGAATGCATGATCACGTATTATTATCATGTATTACTTTGTGTGTAACAGTACACGCCACAGTTATGAGTTCATGAAACAATTAACAGTTGCTATTAGCACTGCTGAACCTCTCAACAGGAAAAGTTCATTATGAATGCATTGTGCGTTGGTAATGGATTTATCCTAATGATGCCCCTCTGGTCCAAGAGGGGGATTATCAGCAGGATGATACCAGCAAAGACGGCCTTCCACTGGTGGGATTAGAGATTAACTGTGTACTGCATACAAATGATTTAGTCCAGCCAAAACTGACCCAGTGGACGAGAGCGGGCCACACAGCTGGCTGCTGCGTCACCATGGTGATGCGCATGGTAAACACATGGTGAGCTTCCAGCATCGGCGTCGTTGCCAATGTTTTCCTATGGAGTTAAGCGCTGAAGCGGATAAGCGGACATCTCAGGTTTTCCACCATGACGCTGCACTCAAAGTTCAAACACTTTCAACTTTGAAGCAGTTTACATTGTTCTCTCAAAGGGCGTCCAAACAGATTACAGCTTTGTTTGGCGTTCGAAAACCAACAGAATCTAAATGCCAACGGCTTTGTTCATTTCTAAACCTCAAGACATGTTTTATAAGTGTCTGGCTATATTTCCAACACTCAACCCAGCATCCAGCGCCTTGCTGGACACTTATCATGTGTGTTCATTAATACAGAGGGGAAGGGGAAGGGGAAGGGGTGGCCATATTGTTGGCATAAGATGGCTGATGACCTTGTTAGGAAAGATTGGATACTTATTAGTATGTTGCTTATACAGGCAAGAGGGCTATGCTATGTGTTATAATAAAAAAATGGTGTTGTTTTTTTACACCTTTGTCAACACAGAAACTGTGTTTTGACAGCTTCACAACCACTGAAGCTGTGCGTGTTCACACCTTTCCTGGCTGATGAAGGCACAAATACCCAAAGGTTATCATAAAATCACACCCATGCATATGTGTGTGAGTAGAGTACAATACCGGTGTTGTATATGTGGTTTTCCTATACTTTCTGCTTTAGGCACTTTTTTTTAATCATCTCCATGACCCTCTCTCTTTGCTCCTCCCCTACAGCGGTTCAGTCTCTGAACAGCCTCAACGACCAGATTGCTCACTTCATGGTGACCAGACCCAGCAGCCTAACGGACGAGGACGAGGCCGAGGCCTTCTATCCTCGGCAGGGGGAGCCTTTAAGGAAATCAATGACCCTCATGAGGCACCTCCTGATGGACGCGCAGGTAACGGACGCTACACACGTCAATGATTATTCAAAATGAATCACCCAATCGCAAGCTGTGCCCTCGGTTACACGTGTCGTTACAATGCAACTTTTAAGGTCACTGTGAAATACTTCAGCACTGGAGACAATGTGCACATTGTATTACAACAGACACTCTCCGGACATAATGGAGAAGTATTGGGTTGAACTTGGGTTGATCTTGAAGAAGGCCTGAGGGCTAAAATATATATTTTTTTCAATTTCATCTCAGTATGCAGTGAAAGGAGTTGGTGGTTCTCCCCTTGCAGTGATCTTCACTACTCCCGCTCGGCCCACAGGGTGAAGCCCGTCTATGCATAACAGGCTTCCTCAGGCGGGTTCACTTTGTTTTGTACAGACCAGAGTCACGACAAAAAAGGTCCAATTTTGGCCCTCTGGTTTTGCGAGGGATGAGCCATGAATTCTTCTCTCTGTCATTTATATTTCCGCTACATTTTGATGAATGCTCGTTGGAAGCCGGCACCGCGATGCATTTGAGTCATCAATTAGCACCACTGCCGACGCGCTTGACGGATACGGGTCCCTGCTGACTATTGTGATGGAGATATTCCCTCAGACACGGTGTCTGATTGATTACAAGGAAAGCGATTCAGGAACAGGTCTTCTGCGCGTTCGGCCCCGTCATGCGAGGGGAAGTGCTGTAAGCTGGCAGTCCATTTTCTTCTGTAACTCAAGAGGAGGCACATTGACTTGTGATGAATTAGTCTCTTTCTGGGCAATGATCGGAGAGCTGATTATCTCGCCAAAGAAAAGAAAGTTCAGTGTTCAACCCAGCATTTAAGCACCACAAGCCATGTGATGATACCGATACTGCCTGCTGGCCATGGAGCATTGGTTTTAGATAACATTTTATGCGTTTATGAGGCTTTTGAAGGGGACACTTTCGGTGAAATGTAGGCTATTTTCAGATGCAATATGAAATTACTGCTCTTTTCACATTGCCCCCTTCTCGCCCCTCCTTTGCATGATCGGTTTGCATTTGACTGATTTAATAGTCGTAGTGTAGCGTCAC
Source organism: Merluccius capensis (assembly GCA_900312945.1). Lineage (NCBI taxonomy): Eukaryota > Metazoa > Chordata > Actinopteri > Gadiformes > Merlucciidae > Merluccius > Merluccius capensis. The sequence goes on along the minus strand of OMPL01100468.1, from coordinate 10,431 downwards.
CAGCTGCAAACAGCCCTGGGGTGGGAGATCACAAACGGTTAGCTGTTAGCATGGATGGTTAGCTGTTAGCATGGACGGTTAGCTGTTAGCATGGATGTTTCCTGCAGAACCAGGAGTGGGATATTAGTTGGAACCTAAAAAGTGATGAATTTCCCCTATTTGCGGTAATAAACAAACAAATTAGCAAATAAATAATTACATGAAAATTATGTTGATAAAAATACCGTCCTACTAACGGGTATAAATTAATTTAGAATGGATTTGAGGGGTTTCTCTTTGAATGCTGTCCCAGAATTGATTGCCTCATTTGTCATTTTGAACAGATGAATTATTTATGTCCTTGTTGCTGTGCTGGCGGCGACTAATCAAATGCAGTTCAGTGTGCTGGGGTGCATTTGTTGAATGATGTAGAGGCTGCGGAAAGATGCAACAGAATGCTGCCTCATATTATCTCCTCCTGGTGAAGGAGTTAGCGGGGGACAACCGGGTCTGCAGGGCCTGAGGCAGCGAAATTGTCTGTTCAGGATTTAGAAGGAACCCTCTGAGATGAGGGCAGTCGACGCAGAGCAAACACAGCACAGGTACACCCGACCTTACACAGAGCAGATGTTTGGTTACATCTAGAGGGCCGCCATTTGGACCGCAGAACCAACAGAATTGAAGACCTCCACGTGGGTGTGCGAAGGGTGAACAATCATCGCGGTACTGAACTGAGCTCAAGGGTGGCTATAGATCGCTCTGCAGAATTTCCATTTCCATTTTCATGTGTACCTCTCCGAAATCCAACTGATTTTTTTGCATCTCCAACCACTCAACACGTTTATTTTCCCCTTTGTCTTTTACAATCTGAAGAAAAACAAATACAAACTGTTCTGTTGGTCCCCTGAGGTCACTCACAATAAAGAACACTACTTAGAGCGTGAGGTGAGTTGTAATGGTCCATTGAGATGTTCAACTGAACAACATAACCAAAGTCATTAGCATAACAGTGCAGCACAGTTGGCAAGTTAATGAAGTCAATTGAAATGTTGGCACAACCTTTCCAATGAATTTTTGACTATTTACAAATGAAAGGAACATTATGGGCCAGGACCCCAAATGGAAGAACGTATTTTAGTGCTCAATTATTGATCCAGTGAGGTACGGATTTTAGAAGATAATAAGCTGTAGTAATAAAGTCACAGAGACGGAGATATTACAGGGGAGAGAGGGGAGAGAGGGGAGAAAGGGGAGAAAGAGAGAGGGAAAAATAAGAGAGAGAGAGCAGAGCATTGTGGAAAGTGTGCAGACTCCCTGAACTATCTTGAAATCGATCTATAACTTAATGCACTTTAACCTCTACTACTTTTTGGCTTGCGGCAGAAAAGCAATGCTATTGTGTGTTGCGAGTGTGTGAGAATCTCAGTGTTTTGTTTTTGTTTGCGCACACTTTCTCTCAGCCTCACGAAATAAACACATTTCATCTTTTGTCTCGTCTTGGCACTGTTGTGTCCTATACCCACACACAGACACACACACACACACTTGTGAGTCTGAGTTGTGTTGCTGAGATCATGTAGATCATCCTAACAGCCTCTTGTGATTGTAGTTTCTTTTGCGATATGATGCCTGCCAGAGAACAGCGTAGGTACCCTTTTACAACAATTACAGTTTCAGCTGCTTGTCCTCAGAGTCATCTGAGGACAAGCAACAACTGCTTTCGAAGAGAAAATGGCTGAAATGTAATGCCCACGTTGAGTCTGATTGCGGAGAAGCTATTGCAGAATGGGGACATTCAGGAAAATCTAACCTCAGAACGAGATCGTCGCACAATAACCGTGGTAAACTCATACCTCTTCTGACATTGTTGTTTTTTTGGGGCAATTTGCAATACTTTACACAATATCAATGTAATATTGTATTTAAACAAACCATTGCCATGCTTACTGGAGCCATTGTTCATGTAATTAACTCCAGATATTTTGAAATCACAAGAGGTCTTTAATCCGATGAAATGGCGCTTCTCCGATTATCGAAAAAGCCATCGTCTTTCAGCCAATGCTGAATCTAACCGTTTATATCTGATTGAAGATCTTGCACAAATGCGATGGACACGTTTCTATGGAAACAGCATCTCCCGGCATATCGAAGGTGGCCACCTCAATTTCAGCAGAGAGCTTGAACGGGGGAAAAAAAGGGTCTCCTGTGTGACAACGTTGTGGTGAGTGACGGGCGCTGGTGTCCCGGCGCTCGGCGGTGTGTGTGTGTGTGTGTGACTGGCGTGGGTAAGCCGGGCTTTCTGGATCCAAGCATGTGAAGAGGACTACTCATTGCTGGTGTGATGTGATGTGATGTGACACACAGCTAGCTAACGGGCAAAGTTTTGTTCATGTGCAAACCACAGGGATATCACTAAAACACATACTGTATGATGCACAATGTTTCACAATAGATGGTGCTGCGATTGGATTTTAGCATAGTTTACCCCTTAAACATCAGTGGTGGGTTTTGTTGGTCCCACTTCTGCTTTATTTAATTAGATTTTTTGAAAAATGCATTCGTTTATTATTCATGCCCTGTGTCTTCGCCGTGGAAATAGATTATTAATGAGACAGCGTTGTCTATCAGACAGGAAACATGATGGGAATCATAACGCACCACACTTCTTCCTAATAAATATTTCAACCTACATTATGAAAACTCATCTCAATATCTAAACATTTTTGTAGCAGTGGTTCCTGCCTCACGCCACACAGGTGGCTTTTGCTGGAGCCCTCCGGCACGAGACACAGGTAGTTGTTGGAGAATATCCATTTATTGGAGATGGCAGGCTGTTACAAGCCAAGCAGGTGTAACACTTTGTCATGACAGTGGCTCTCTCCCTGAGTGTGTGTGGTGATAGCTGGTTCTTCCTGGGTGTTATTATTCCTCATGCACCACTGGTGTGCAGCCCCACCCAGACAGAGTCTCATCAGTCTGACTCAAACCAGCTATCAACCACACACACTCCACAGTTTTCCATTGGCCTCGTATTTTCTTAATTGTATTTTTTAGTCTACATGATTGTTTTGCTGATTGATTTTCAATGCCTGACATTTAGTGGCCCTAACTAAGACATAATATTCTTGTTTTGAATGCTACTGAGTTCACTGTTGACCTTGATCTTAGATCCACTGGCCTTATGCTAGCAAGGAGCAGGTTGCTAAATACATCTTTTTCTGTCGAAATCAATGGCGAGAGAGAGAGAGAGAGAGAGAGAGAGAGAGAGAGAGATGACATTTAGCCCTGGGCAATCCCTTTTCTTGAAAAACTAATAAGGCCCAAAAAGATAAAAGAGAAGGTCATTTAATACCATATTTATCTTGTCAAACAAGACATTTTTTCCGTTTTAAATGGAGAATGTAGGATTTTAATATCAATGAATTAAATGTTGTCACAATCACAATTTTAGCTGACTGCTGAAACTGGGAACTAACAAGGGAACTATGAATACATATTGGTTCAACCCGCCAGATCATTTCTCTCTTATCATGGGCATTGCTCTTTGAGAGCAAAGTCCCATCCACTCCTGGCTCATTTTCTCTGCTGTTATGTGTGCATTATTAAAATGTGCCTTCATCACACAGGGTCCTCTAGAAAAGACTTGACAACGTATTAACACTCAATCATTTCTCTCATTTGTCCCCTCAGGTTTTAGTGGTATTGCACCATAATATAGAGCACTATCAACACCCGTAGGGTATATATTATACAACTTAAAACTTAAAAACGCCACCTATATTTTCTTCTGTAAACCTGTGTGCGTGTGTGTGTGTGTGTGTGTGTGTGTGTGTGTGTGCGTGTGTGGACTGCATTTATAAAGCGATTTTCAGACTTTCAGACTTTGCCTCACATTCACCCATTCACACACCCATTCATACACTTCAGCGACCTTGGGTTTCTTGAAAGGCGCTATATAAATTGAAGTTATTATTATTATTATTCTTATTATTCTTCTTCTTCTTCTTCTTATTATTATTATACACTGACAGTGGTGAGTGGTCATACGATCGGTCTTATTCCAGAACATTCTGCATGCATGTACTGCATCCAAGCAGCATTGATCAAGAAAGCAAACATTAATATTTCAATTTTAACAAGGCTGATCAATAGCATTGATTGACAATTGAGTCAATTCTAAACTGTTTGTTGAATTAATTAACAGAGTAAATTCAGTTTGAATATTCATCCCCACGTTTGCATTGCAGAGATGCAGAGGCGCCGTTGAGACAGTTTTAGTTTGACTCTGGTATAGCTCCAGAACATGGCGGTGCTTTATTTTACTTTATTTATTCATGTGTGTTTTGTATTGCTTGCTGCTATATTGTACATTGCTATCCTCGTTGCGACATATCGTTTTCACGTACCGCCTCAGTGGACCCGCATGGTCATAATGTCAGCATGAAGAATTGGTCCGGGAACACTTTCTGGATGTCCGATTATTGAATCTATTTATTTTTCTCATCGTACTGCAAAGCTACTCTGCCCTCCTACTCTACTCCTAGACTTTCATTTACTGCCTTTGTGGTTTCTTTGCTGAGCTGCTGGTATTCTAATGAACATTTTGATAAAAGGACTGTTCTCTTCCAGCCTCTGACTCAAATCACCTGCAATCTGCAGCCAATAACAAATGAGGAGTTTCACGGTACATTATTAAAGACCTATAGGAGCATAACTTCACACTCACACTCACAACCTTTTTAAAGTTGAACTTCAGACTGGAGCTGAATTGTCACGAATGAGGTGAATTTAAATGTTGTTGCCTGCAGCTTTCTCAAAAAAAGTTTGCTCCCCACATAAATGGGATTTTCAAGTTCAACAATATACGATACCAGCTGTACAGATATAAACTCAGCCACCAAGGATGTACAGATGGAAAGCAATCTAATATGATGTGCATAAAACAATCTGCATGATAAATGCTTCTTAGTGAAACCTTTAACATGATTTTCACTGAAGTGGTTTAGCACAACATCTAAATCGTTTGGTACAGTCGTATTTCTTTCATTTGAATGTTTAGATTTATAGGATATTAATATGCTAATCAGAAAGAAGCATGGCGTAATTATTCCACTTTGTCATGTTGCCAAACTGTCATGTTGCTAACAGCGGCACCTCATAATGCATTGGGAGCAAACAATATAAACACCATATAATAATATAATAATGACAATATAAACACTACATTCAGATTAACTCGACTTCCAAGAACTATGCTTTTTTCTTTTTTTTTAAAGACATTTGTCTTTTTTAGTACTGTTTGCACAGTGTTGTGCCTCTAGCTGTGTACAAAGGGGGAACACAAAGTTTAAAGTGTAGTATATTTATCAATGTACCTTTCCTGCGAGGCTTGAGTCAAACTAGCCGTGTTCACCTTCTTCTTGTCCACTTACATCGATGAATTGAGTGAATGTATCAATGATTCATTCATTTTACCACAGAAACACACACATAGATTCTGGCCACGTTAGCACAACATTGCGAATCTTACCCTTAGTTCTTCTTTAACTTCAACGCTGCCGAGACAAAGTGTAGACAGTGAGATAATGCATGATATTGGGAAAATAATGTGGATGTGATGGCATGGCTTCAGTTTGAGCTCATCCAAACAAAACAAACAGCGAAAGTCGAGGCGCCCGCTGTGCGAGACCAATGTGTGTGAAACGGCAGTAGAGGTGAGTTACATTCACACACACGGTCTGCTCCTAGGAGAGGGCCCATTAAGCTTTCACAAGCCTCTCGTAATGAAAGGTGATCTTTAAGGTCTTGAAGCATGGCAGGTCTATTCCACCCCAAAGTGATTGTTATCCAACGTAAACAAACCACCTTTGATTGTGGCTCTAAGCTACAGAATGATTAGGAAATACTCACTCTGTCAACCTTAGTGGATATCACTTCCCCTTCCCCTCACCTCTCTCTCTCTCTCTCTCTCTCTCTCTCTCTCTCTCTCTCTCTCTCTCTCTATCTATCGATCGATCTCTATCTATCTCTGTTTCTCTCTGTCTTTCTCTT
>OMPL01100461.1:0-14368 GCA_900312945.1 Merluccius capensis | reverse complement strand
TCTGAACCTGGACCTGTGACGCGAAAGGTTTAGTGTGAGTCACGGCCACCTGACGCGTCACTTCTCGACCTTAGAAACGGAAAAAGTTGGAGTCAATGCAAGGGTCAATAGAGCTACATTTCAAAAGTTTAGATATCAATCTGAATCTCCATCAAATGTTCCTAACAGCGGTCGTCAAATTAAAATATAATTTTCCACATGAAGAAATGCGGAATTTGAAAGAAAAAATGTCATGAGTACAAGGCTGTGTAACGCCAGTCAACATTAGTTAACTGGCGTAAAGTATGGCTCAAAGAGGGAGCGAAAAGCAGCTGGAGTAGCCTAAATTTGGTGACTGTGTTTTAGTCCATTTCAGTGTGTTTAACTTTCTGTACGTATACAGTTGTACCCATGACATTTTTTAAACAAATTAGATATTTCTTGATGTGAGAAATCCAATTTAAATTAGACAAAACCCTGTCAGGAACATTTAATGGAGATTCAGATTTAAATCAAACCTTTTTAAGTTTAGCTTCGTTGACTCCCTTACAACTTTGTCCAAGGTCGAGGCGTATCAGGTGGGCATGATGTGGCCGCTCATTGGCATGCATTACCACTGTGTTCATGTGTAAGGTCATAGGCTACCTACTTTTAGTGAAGCACCCACAAATGTTAGCAGTTGGTTAGTTTTGTAAAGTCAAACGTAAATAATCACCTAATAGAGTGGTGCAGGGATGTAGGCCAACCTGGATGTTAGCGTCGCCCTGGGTTCCCTTGACAAAAAGCCAATGGGTTTTTCCATTGGATTTTGCATTATCGCAGAAAATAAGCTTTGTGGCAAACAAAAGTTTGATACTCACACGTTTTGTTAAGCAAGATAATCTTCACCAATGAACACTAGTTTTATGATTTTTGAAGTGTACATGCAATCACCAGAAGTTTTTTAAGACACCTAAAAGCTTAAAAATTCACGAGTGGGGTATTTACTGACGTATTTTATGTCGTACGTAGACCAAAACGTGGCAATCTCTTAAGTTTGTGTTAACCACAGACCTTATCTCAGGCATCTAAAAACCCATTGACTTCGAGACAGGGAACCGGAAGTGCCAACATGCTAACGGATTTCCGGGTTTTAGGACTCATTCGCATCAAGTCAATACAATGCATCATTCTCAACTAGTACATTTATTTTATTTTATTTTTCAAAACATGGAACTGATTGATTGAGAATTATGGACTAGATATACATTTCATTTTGCAGAGGTGTAAGATGCAGAATCTGTAAGTTGTTTGCTGTTATTAGTATGTGTACGGGAACAGGCGTTGTGGCCTAGTGTTGCAATACCATAGTTGGTCACCAGGTCCATTCTGGACATCAGTCATTCCTGGGGGTGTTTAGCAGCAGTTAGCTCTTCAGCCAATCAGTATTCACTTGATCTCCCAGCAGTCACTCAGTTAAGCCTGAAGCCTTGTCTTTTCTCTCCATGTTTCTATCTCTTTCTCCTCTCTCTCTCTCTCTCTCTTGTGGTATTTCTGTATTAATCATTGCTCTCTTATCTCCACTGTTCACACTTTATTTTTTTCTCCCTCGTGTCATTTCACAGCCGACGGTTCAGGCGGCAGGATGTTCGCCATGGCAACGCCGTCCAGCTGTGTAATGGGCTGCAAATGGACGGTGAGTGCACGTGATGTGAACGTGATTTTTATGTCCTGATACGATGCTGTGTGTGTGTGTGTGTGTGTGCACTGTTTTGATTGCACATTATTATTATTATTATTATTATTATTATTATTATTATTATTATTATTATTATTATTATTATTATTATACACATTGTCATTCTCATAAATAACTGTCAATCAACCATGACCACATTGAGCCACTAAGAAAGCAAGCAGCAGCGTGGTGGAGCAGGCGTCTCAGGAGCATTACCTTCATCCACTAATCAGCTGGTGGAAGAAGATAATGAGTTAGCGATTTTCCAGTCACGACACGGCTGCCACGTGTGGAGGTATGGAGCAGCAGCAGAGTGTGCACGGTCCCAGTGGTGGAAAGTAACTAAGTACATTTACTCAAGTACTGTACTTAAGTAGTAAGAGTATTTATATTTTCTGCTACTCAATACTTCTACTCCAATACATCTGAGGCAAATATTGTACTTTTTACTCCCAGCTTTAGTTACTAGTTACTTTGCAGATTCAGATTAACAATACAACATATAATCAATAAATACATTATATTATTATATCGATAAGGCTTTGTTGGTCCCCAGGAGGAAATTCAAAAGCTACCCAGCAATATAAGTAATATATACAATATATATATATAAATAAATTAAAATAAGCTCTACCTTTACCAGCTGCAACAATAAAGTGATTAAGACTTTAATGCATCAATAAATATAATCCAATTATATAATATATATTATTCTGAAATTGGCCATTCTGCATATGAGTACTTTTACTTTTGGTACGTATATTTTCATGCTAATTTTACTTAAGTAACATTTCCAATGCAGGATTTTACTTGTAACAGTGTATTTCTACAGTGTGGTATTATTACTTTTTTGGGGGGTTTTTGGGAGTACTTCTTACACCACTGCACGGTCCTCTGTGTGCAGCTTATACTCCTTCCCCTTCCACCATATGTGTGTTACCGTTTTCAAAGTCCCCCTCGCCTTGTGAAACAACCTCCAAGTTAACAACCTACATGTTGAAAATGGCAAGTTTTGACAAAGATTGCCAGGGCTCGCCTGCCCAAGTGCAAATGGTCCACCAAATCAAACCCCCCACCCCGACACTATTTTGCAATTTGTGATTGTGATTAGTTATAACCAGAATGTGTTTGGAGGTAGGTCTGGCTATGCACGACTACTATCTGACTAGATAGGTTGCTAGTAGTAGGCTAGCAATGAGAGGTGCTAGGTTGCCTAGCAGGCCTCTTGGGTAGGGCAGAACTTCTCATCAGTAGTGGTATGGTAATTAGGCTTCAGCAACACACACATGGGTGTGTACATGCATGTGTAAAAGATAGTTGTTGTGCGTGATTATTTCTTTGTAACCGTGTGTATTTGTAACTGTAAAAAACGGTGTGTGTATGAAACTGTGACACTGTGTGTATCTGTCTATATGTGTGTGTGTGTGTGTGTGTGTGTGTGTTTGTACAGACGAGCTGCGGGGCGGGGCAGAGGAGAGATTGGTGTATGGGGTGGAGACCAACAGCACCTTACTGGAGTGCACCCCCCGCTCTCTGCAGGCCAGGGTCGTCTGGTTCCGACAGCAAGGAGATGAGCAGCATGAGGTCGGTACATACACACACACACACACACACACACAACTAGAACATCTAGGTTGTGTTCCCTGAGTAGGCACCAGATCTTGCACTTATGGAATTACATCATCAGGATCGTGTGATCCTAAGGGGTTAGGTTAGGATTATGGTTGGGTTAGGGTTAGGGTTAGAGGTTTGGGTGAGGGTTAGATCCTAAAATATCCCAAAATATGTGATCCTAAAATATTTTGCTGCAGCTGATGTTGTGTCATATATTCCCAGCTACCATGGAAACAAGGGGGCCCATACATTTTGTCCTATTCTCTGTATTATTTGTATTATATATTTATTACTGTTAATATTTTTTTATTTTATTTACCACTCAATTGTACGATCAAAAGGAAAAGGCAATCCAAGTATGTTGCTACAGCGTAATCATGTGCATGACAAATTAATGAATTCAAATGGAATGTCTGTCCATATGGGGTTCACATGGGATCTGAGTGGGCTGTATGTGGTGCTCGGCCCAGTGTTCCCAGTGCAGTGTTATCTGCATGCACGTAGTTAGCCGGGCCCTAAAGCCAAGTATGCCCCAGGTACATGGTCGTGTTTGAGCCCACACTCACTCCCCAAACCACCATGGAATCTACACATAGAGCCCACATAGGCATGTGAGGATGTGCTGGCTGGGTTATTATTGTTGTATTGTTACTTGATAATGTAAAACTAGAACCTGGAGTTGATGTCCTCTCTATTTTGTAGAGAGGACATCATGTGACCTATAAGGTAAAAGAAGAGTTGAGTTATTTTTAGGAAGAAAACGCAAATCTATTTGTGTGTATCTTGATATGTTAACATTATGAAGCAATGTTAAATCAGTTTGTCTGTGTGCCCACCGTGACAAATCACAGATACGTTTATAGACACTGTCTGACCGTCAGACAATAATTGTACATGGTCGAACTTCAAACTAAGTTATTTACCTTATAGAGTCATATTGTCTACAATATCCCTCATTGATCCATCGTCTCCTGGGAACACATGAACATAAAGTGATAAGCAGGAGATGTACTTAACGTCGACCTAATGCTCGGATCAGGATTAAAGTTATTACTGTAGGATTTTTTTGGTTTTTTTCATCACAATAATAATGTTAGTCTCTCCAGGGATAGGCTTCCCGTCCCTTGCCGACTTAGCACTAAATCCTCCTCGTCTCCTCTGCCCAGCTCCAGGCCAACGAGCGCGTGGTGCCGACTGCGCATGGCCTGCTCATCCTGCACGTGCGGCGCTCCGACGCCGGCATGTACGTGTGTCAGACAGCCGAGCACGGCTACGTGCACGCCCTGTTGCGCGTGGAGCTGGTGGTGCTGAAGGGGGAGCGTGTGGGTGCGGCGGCTGCGGCCGATGGAGACGGGGAGAAGGCGGCGGCGTGTCCCTCTGGTTCCCGGCCCGTGGCGGCCGTGCCGGGCCCACACTCCCGGGTGTGGTACAAGGAGTTCCTGCAGCTGATTGGCTACGGGGACGCACAGAGGGTGGAGGAGTACTGCGAGAGAGTGTGGTGCTCAGACAAGAAGCGCAAGAAGCCCAAGAGGAGGTATGCGCCTCCCGGGGGCGCAGGGGAGAAGAAGGGGAAAACCAAAGGAGGGGAGAGCTCCCACCGCGCTCCCAGACACATACTGGATACTTGAGAGCGTGCATACACGTGCATACACACACACACACGTTGAAACACACAGACACACGCACGCATTCAAACACATACACACACGCACATGTTGAAACACACACGTTCAAACACACACACACACACACATGTTGAAATACACACACGCATGCGTTCAAAACACACAAACACATACACGCCCACACACACACATTCAAACACACCCACACACACACATTCAATTACAGACATACACAACCACACTTACATTCAAACACACACACACACGCAAACACACACACACACACACGCGCCTGACTAAAGGTCAGGTGCTCTTGTGTTCCCACCACCAAGCAGATATCAGGACACACTTTGTCCCTATTATTAGTATGAGTTATATTAGCTTAAAATGTCCAAAACAACCTTTACGTGAAATCAGGGCAAGTTTCGTGAGTGGATGATTCTCACATGACCAGTGTCAAATACGGGGTGATGAAAAGTCCTATGGACTGTCAGAACACAGAGCCCATGCATGAGCTGAAATGAGATGGAGTGGATGGTGAGCGCTGACGCACAGAGACATACCATGCATACGCTCCTCTGGAGTGAAGCAGAACTAACTTGACCAAAACAAACATAAGGGACTTGACAAAACGGACCCATGCTCTTCTCACAGAGCCTGCGAGAAGAGGCTCTGTCATTACGACAACTCGTTGACATGTCACTGTATCCGATGCTTTCTTTTCTACTAATTTATTTCCTTTGTTTCAGTTAGATGGGTAGAGTGTAAAACTGGAAGTACAGTGTTTTTATGGTTTTTGTAAACTAAAAACGAGCTTTGGGCTTCATGATGCTTTCATAGCAGTGATCGTAATGATGATATGGATTTGATGGCATGTATTATCAATATTAAATAAGCCCTCAAAATAAATGCATATTAAATATTGAAGCACTTAGTGAGCAAAATTCAGTGGGTGAAGTAGATTTTTAATATCATTGGGTATTTGTGCCTATAGTGCACACCTTCACATCTACTGTATGCTTTTGACGAGACATACCAACAGTATTGTATGCAATGTACATTGTATTTATTAGAAATTCAAAATGGCTTATGTGTAGACATCTCTTAACTGCAACCGCATATCTAAAAATGTGCATCATCGGACAATTTTCCATTGTCCGATGATTACTTTGCTTCAGCCACTTCTATTCTCCCTTTCTCTCCAACCGCATACCCTCTTTCATTGAACAATGGTATAGATGTGATCCACACTTTCACCAAACTAATGTCGTGAAGGATATTGTCCTTTAAAAACTAAGATGAAAGTGAAATGTCATTCTTGCTTTTTGTGATGTAAAACCTTTCCAAGTCAAACAGAAACTAAGGGTGGGGCTAAACGTCAGAGGGATTGGAGAGGGATTGCTATTGGTCCTTCCGGAGTATTCGCAGGAATATTATTGGTGGTTGGAATGCTATGCTCGCACTTGGACTTGGCGAAGCAATCACAGAGGTGTGTCTTTTTCAGAGGAAATGAGCTGCAGATGGTAAACGTGTCTCATGTTGTCTTTTAGGTGACCATTTGAGCATGCCATGAGCTGTATTAAAGTATTAAGGCCTCATGAATATTCAGTCAATCTTGATCTGAGATGTTTCACATGTAATACTTTTATGTTACATAATCTGTTGTAGTGACCTTGCAGTAGTAATATACCCGTTAGCCTTCTTTATTTTTTTTCTGTGCCTTATTTATGTAATATTTTGTCAATGGATTATTTGAACTTTGTTGTGTGACTATGCTTATGTGATGCAAAAGGCCAGCTAGTTGAGTACAACGTTAGTGGAATCAGGCTGAAGGCATTAACTGCTGCATTAAAGTGTAAATGTTGTGCCTCCTATTACTCCAATAAATACCTTTAATTAAAACAAACGACGCACCGCCGTCTTTTCACTGCTGCATTGTAACTATGAACCATGACGTCACGTGCACGTACACAAATACTGCACACATACTTGCGCACAAATATACACAGATTAATGCTCACACTCACGCACACATGAAAAACCATACACTTACGCAAAATACACACACTCATATACAAATACACACATGCACGCACACACACACACACACACACACACACACACACAAGCAGAGACATCTATAATAAATCAGACATATATTGCAATACCACACTGCAATACCACCAAACACCACCTGTTGACTTTGGGAAGGAGGAATGAGGCAGCTTTGTGTAGCTGTACACCATCTCATCCAATATCATATTGGATGAGATGGTGTAATATATTTCCATAAGGTTGTGGTTGTTATCATGGTTGTGGGGAGCAACAACTGTCTCTCATGCTTCATGATAATCCTGAGCGGGGCGACCTGTCTCAGCAGGGTGCCGGTATGCAGCATCTGAGGGTACAATTCACTCTGCTCATTCCATCCCGGTGGCTACCATAGCAACAGGCTCTGCACGTTTGTGCTCCCCACCACTTTATCAAGACTCTCTCTCTGTCTCTCTGTCTCTCTCTCTCTCTCTCTCTCTCTCTTTGTAGATACCTCTTTCATTTTATCTCCCTGTCCATATCCCTCTCTCCCTCTCTTTTTATCCCTCGATAGGGATAAAAGCACTCCTTCTTTCTCTGCTGGTGTTGAAACCCCCGCCCCCTAGCCCCCCTGCAAAATCCCACACTTTATTAAATAGAAAGATGCCTCCGCTAGATACAACATAGGGATTATTCCAGGTTACATTGACTTTCTAAATGTACAGATAACCATTTTAGCAGCTTGTGAGTACAATACAATATATCCAATATAATAATTGCATGCAGCATGTTTTGCATATGAAAAGCCTCACAGGAGGGAGGATCTCAATCCAATTCAGGGCAATCAGTGTTCATCCATCTATCAGCAGATCAGGAGGCAGGAACCTTTATAATGAATGCTGCTGCCATGCTGGTTGAACCACCACTGCTCAGCAAAAGCTCTTCCTCATTTTGAATTTGGATGTTGAAGATCACAGTAGAAGTACTGCTGCATTGAAAGATTCTCCTGTCCCTGTACTGCATGTGGTTTATACTCTCCCAGTACTATATGTGTATTCTCCTCCCAGGACTACATGTACGTATATTCTCCTCCCCAGTACTACATGTATAGTATCCTCCCAGTACTACATGTATATTCTCCTCTCCCAGTACTACATGTATATTCTCCTCCCCAGTACTACATGTATATTCTCCTCCCAGTACTACATTTATATTCTCCTCCCCAGTACTACATGTATATTATCCTCCTCCCAATACTACCTGTATATTCTCCTCCCCCAGTACTACATGTATATTCTCCTCCCAGTACTACCTGTATATTCTCCTCCCCCAGTACTACCTGTATATTCTCCTCCCCTAGTACTACCTGTATATTCTCCTCCCCCAGTACTACATGTACATTCTCTTCCCAGTACTACATGTACATTCTCCTCCCCCAGTACTACATGTATATTCTCCTCCCAGTACTACATTTATATTCTCCTCCCAGTACTACATGTATATTCTCCTCCCCCAGTACTACATGTATATTCTCCTCCCCCAGTACTACCTGTATATTCTCCTCCCCCAGTACTACATGTATATTCTCCTCCCCAGTACTACCTGTATATTCTCCTCCCCCAGTACTACATGTATATTCTCTTCCCAGTACTACATTTATATTCTCCTCCTAGTACTACATTTATATTCTCCTCCCAGTACTACATGTATATTATCCTCCCCCAGTACTACCTGTATATTATCCTCCCAGTACTACCTGTATATTCTCCTCCCAGTACTACATTTATATTCTCCTCCTAGTACTACATTTATATTCTCCTCCCAGTACTACATTTATATTCTCCTCCCCCAGTACTACCTGTATATTCTCCTCCCAGTACTACCGGTATATTCTCCTCCCCCAGTACTACATATATGTTCTCCTCCCCCAGTACTACCGGTATATTCTCCTCCCAGTACTACATGTATATTCTCCTCCCCCAGTACCACATCGTAGCTGTCTCTCTTCCTGTGTCTCGTCCATTCCTCAGTTGAAGCGCAGCCCCTCCTTCCAAGGGAACCTCCATCATAACACCTCGTGTTTCCATCAGCGACTCTGGAAGCCTTAATAGCGGGTGAGGCCGGTGGAGCGGAGAGGCGAAGGTTATGAGACACTGGACAATAAGTGGGAGGAACAGGAACGCTAAACGAGGCCCTAGATCATGATGGGGATCTGCTATGTGTGTGTGTATGTGCAAATAATGTATTGTTTCCTTGCAGTGTTGTATGGACAGAAACTGCAATGACACAGAAAAAAGGGATCAGCCAATCAAGTCAATAGACAATTGCATGCAAAATAACAGGATCTCAGTGTGTGTGTGTGTGTGTGTATTTAATATAACATTTCAAAACTGAAATTCAAAATAAATTCAAACTCATAATACAAGAGTGTACACGTTTGTTTGTGTAGGATTCCATGTGTTTTGTTCACAAATGTATGTGTGAACTGAGATGAAAGTCTCTCTCGCTCTCTCTCTTGCTCTCTCTCCATCCCTTTTGCTGTTCTTTGTGGTGTCTTATCAGTGACATGCAAGGCCCACCTCATACACCCAGCATGAGGACGGCGCCCTCGGCAACCCGGTGGTGCGTGTGTGTGCATTCCGCTTCCTTTACCTTCATATTTATTTTCTCTCAACTGTGAGCTGCAGAACAAACATTCACAATTTCCATTTAGTCATCAAATTCAAAAAAAGCCCCATTCCTTTAGGAAATCAACGGTTGTTTTATGTAATGGATTTGGTCGCGTAAGGACAGCGCCATGGTTACCCGTGGCAGAGATGGATTCATTATTTCCTCCGCAAATCCCCTTGTCTGATTCCCTTTTATTGATAAAGGTTGCATTTGTTTGTATCCCTTGATGTTGGATTTGGTGACAGGAACTAGAACATTAATAATGTGTAAATGTCAGCTGGTGTCTGGTTTAATACCAAACACTTTGTGTTAGTAATTGAGGATTCATGTGATAAACAACATTACATGACTCTCAGGAGCAGATGAACATGCCTGTGGAAGACAGGCAGGAAGATTTGTCAAACTAACTTTCTCCATAGAAACTAGCACACACACGCATATCAGATAACACACACACACACACACACACACATGCAGAGATGCACACATGCATGCACTCTCTCTCTCTCTCTCTCTCTCTCTCTCTCTCTCTCTCTCTCTCTCTCTCTCTCTCTCGCTCTCTCTCTCTCTCTCTCACACACACACACACACACACAGACAGACAGATAGACAGACACACACACACAAACACACCTTCTGTTTTTTCAGCAGTGACAATATCAGAGAGAGGGGGGGAGGGTTCTTAGATGCATCTCCCCAGGGTGTTGTTCATGCCATCACCTCCCTCACGTCAGCCACCCCACAAAGGAAGAACACGAGGGGGTAGAAGAAGTGAATCATTCATATGCAACCTATTTTCATATTCCTGGCAAAGCCAAAAGCGATGATCAGCACCTACAAAAAAAAGCATCTCTGAGGCCAGGTGAGTGCAAAGTGACGCTCCTTGTCTTATCTTGGCCTCAGGACCAAGAACACTTCTTCACATTATCTCTCTGATGGATGCAGTGTCTTGTACTCGGACGCTGCTGGACATGGAGAAAGCAATGTTATTGGGCAGCACTTATTTCCCCTGAGACGGAAAATGATACTTTCTCAATACTCAGTACAGCACATCTTAAATACGAAGGGAAAGTATATCTATTTCCTTTCAGCAACCACAAGGTTATCACATGTGATATACATAATGATATCTTAGAAGGTTTATGTCATTGTAAATGCAGTGCCTTATAGGAGCAGGGTTATATCATGATTGTACAGATTCCTGTATATGTGCACATACAGTATGCCTGAATGTGCTGTGCTGTGTGTGTGTGTGTGTGTGTGTGTGTGTATGTGGATGTGCGTGCATGTGTGTATGTTCATATGCTCACGTTCATCTGTAGCGTGGGGTGGAAGAAGGGTATGTTAATCTGTGGGTAATCCTTGTCTGTGAAACCCGTGCTCCTCTTTAATCCATTTTTAGGCTCATCCCTCCTCCATCTTCATCATTACATCATCTTTATTATTGTGAACTTTGAACTGTGGTGGCCCCAACCAGCTGGAGCAGGCTGTGAAACATCAGGAAGCAACGTGACGCACACTGAGCCCACACGAAATCATCTGCTGTTACAGCGGGAAACACACAGTTAACAGCAACGCTGTACGGTTACTCAGCACATTGCATAAGACACTCTCTATAAATTGATTTTAGGGTTTAAGTTCTAAAGGACTTAATTGTAATGTACATATATGGTAGGATGAATAGGCCTTGAATATATATTCAACAAAAAACACAAATATTCCTCTTTCAGTTATGTCTTTAGGCAAGCTGGCGAGTATAAAAAAAAGTAGTGTGCCCCAGATTTAGACAGAACTCAACAAGATCCACATCATTAAGCTGAGGAAAACAAGCCTTTAAGACGTTTTAATGTTTACTGAGTCAATATAAACACCGCTGAAAACACTTTCTAAAACAGGATCGTCAAGAGTCCACACTGTAGACACTTTGAGATGCATTGCTGTTTTTGACTGCAGATGACAGGGTTTTTTGGCACTATGCATATGTGTGCTACATGGCACAAGGAGTGTGGTGGCAAATTACTAATAAAAAATTACTGACCAAACTAACGTTAGGTCAGTGTTCGTGAGAAAAGAAGAGGTAACCTAACCAACCACACAATCCTAATACTGGTGCCTTGGTATTTGAACTACAAGTGGTGACTGTTATGTTACTGTCATGTTATGTGTGTTTTTAGTGAAACTGTGGGCAGCAGGGCAAAAGAAACCAGGGACGCATGCAAGATGTAGAATGTAAAGTTATGAAACTAATGCAAATAATTTGGCAACAACTAGGTTCTTGGATGATGAATGTATATTGTAATGTAATCTCAGGTTTAATGGATTCGGGGCTAGTGTTCCTGATACTACCACACATTTTACCTTGAGTGTACCACATTTGTGTCGATTCTTTGTTTCAATCCACATACTGGATGCAATTTGTATTGCTTTTAACTTTAGTGTGTTGTGTGTGTGTCTTAATGAATACTGTGGTGATGTTGGTGCTCCATGCTTATGTCATATACTGTGCTCTACCCCCTGACCCAAGTGTTATACTAAAGTGAAGGTTTTGTATAAAATTGTTTTTGATACGCAAGCCTCTTTCCCCTTCATTCAGATGAAGCCCTGTTGGGGTGGGGTTGGTTTGGTCCTGATGTAATCGTAGCCTTTTGTTGAGTAAAATGTAATTTATCTAAAATTGTTAGGTCAAATAAGCAATGATTTTGTTTTTACTGTAATATGCCAACTTACCTGACAGGTATTTTCATAACACATTTTCTTAGTTTGGCCCTTCAGCAACATTGTTGGTTAAGGCATTGGGTGATTTTCATTTACACTCCTGATATGTTACTCAAAAAGAATATTGCTTCTTCGTAAACAACCTTAGAGCTACAGCTCTGAGCTTCAATAGAAACTGAACTGCTTCAATCCTGGAGGGAGAGCAGAATAGAGGAAAACTGTGAAGATAAACAACCCCAAAAAACACCCCCTCTCTCTCTGCTCCCTCTCTCCAACACTTCTCAGTGTTTCTCCACCATTGAGAAGTGTTATATTATATATACACGCGCCAATCTGGGAAGAGATGCCCTTTCGTCAGGTGTACAATCTAAATGATCATAAAGAGGCATGCAGTCAACCACATATACTCTCAGAGCATTTGCTTTAACATCTAAATCTCCTCACCTCTCCTTCCCTCTTTCTGCCCCTTTGTTTGCTTTTAAATGTTTTACTATAAACGTTTATTGATATTTTGTTTTGTTTTTATTCCTGTTTTATGTCTTGTAGAGTCTTTGAGTATCTGGAAAACAGCGATACAAATACAATACAATATTATTTCACTCACTAATAACTGACTGATGGCTATGGCATCTCTAGCAAATTACACTCAAATTATAGCTCTTAAATCTTACATCATCTTTAATGGCGAAAAGCATTGCATTCTGTTTTAACAGTGCTAGCGTGTTAAAGGTGTTTCACATATCTTTTTTTTTTCATACCACATTTTTCACAGCCCAATAAGCGGTCGTGATCAGACATCGGTAAAGATCAGAGACGACCGGCAAACACATTTTACCTCAAAAGGTTAGAGCTTAGTGCTTAAAGGTCAAACATGCACCAGCATTTCCATAGCTGGGACGACTTGCAACCTAACATAGCTCAGAGTACTACAGTAGTAGAACATTGTTTGGCATTTTACTGAAAACCTGTAGTATTATAGAATTATAGTAAGTATTGTATTTTCCCTGTTGGATTTATTTCGATTTTTTTGTTGTTGTTGTTAATGAATTCAAGTTATTTGTCATTGTGTCATGAACAGGGGCAGATGGTGTATAGGGGCGATTTGGGCGACGCACTACCAACTGGGAGAAAGAGGATATTTTTTCCTAACAAATTCAAATCACAGCAAAAGTAGTTTTCAGTGTTATACACATATTATGACTCCGACTCATTGGAGGTCAAGCTCCAAGATGGCAGCCAACTCAACTCTTTGTTTGTGAGGTCTGAATTTTAATGTTTTAAGTCATCGTATGTTTTTAAATGTGGGATGTTTAGCAAGTTATTCTTTATTCTTCCATTTTGAGACATCTGGAGCTTATTTTTGACATGCTGTGTGAAGCCTGGACTCTTGGTTTGCTTCAGCTCTGATTGAGGCCTAATTCTGCCTCTGGACTGTTGGAAGTAGCAGCTAGCTTAAACCAGCCCTGCAGCAGCATGTCTCCACTAGCCCTGCAGCAACTAGCCTCCTCCAGCTCACAGCAGCTAGCCTCCACCGGCCTTGCAGCAGCTAGCTTCCACTAGCTTCCACTATCCCTGCAACAGCTAGCCTCCACCGGCCCTGCAGCAGCTAGCTTCCTCCAGCTCACAGCAGCTAGCCTCCACCGGCCCTGCAGTAGCTAGCTTCCACTAGCTCTACAGCAACCAGCCTCCATCAGCCCTGTAGCGGCTAGCTTCAATCAGCCCTGCAGTAACTAGCCTCCTCCAGCTCATAGCAGCTAGCCTTCACCAGCCCTGCAGCAACTAGCCTCGACTAGCCCTGCAACAGCTAGCCTCCACCAGCTCTACAGTAATCAGACACCACCGGCCTTACTGCAGCTAGCCTCCACTAGCCCTGCAGCAACTAGCCTCCACCAGCCCTGCAGCAGCTAGCTTCAATTGTCCTACAGCAGCTAGCCTCCACTAGCCCAGTTATTGTATAATAATCTTGTCATGGCAATTGTGGTGCCAACTGTCCTGGCTCTTTTTTCTCTGCTTATGA
>OMPL01100454.1:0-10816 GCA_900312945.1 Merluccius capensis | reverse complement strand
GTCAATCACCACTTCCAATCCATACTCCTTATTGCATTGAGTTCATGGTATCCATGTGTCTCACGCCATGTGATTGTGCTGGTTATTGTTGGGGAGACAACCTTGTGTTGTTGTGGAGTTCTTCTGGGGTTTCTCTACCTCTTCCGCCTTCAGCCTTTCAGGATCTTCTCTTTGAGGAGGTCCAAGATGACCTGCCTCTCTTGGCTCTCCAGCCCGAACCTTCGTTCCCTTTCCTTCCTCTCCTCCTCCAGACGCTCTCTCTCCAGAGAGATCTTACCTGTAGAAGTACAAATCATGGCCACACTCAATGTTGTAGATGCAAGCCCCATCATCGAAACTAGCAGTCTCCAAGCCATTGACCCCTGCCCGTTCTTCCCCCCCTAATGTCAAATTCAAGACGATGGTACTGACCTACAAGGCTGTCAACAGAACCGCCCTGACCTACCTCCAAGCACTAGTCAGACCCCACACCCCGGCTAGAACCCTCTGCGCAACTACCGCCATCCCTGAGAGTAGGCAAAAGTTACACAGCCAAGTCACAACTACCAGGCCATTGCCCAAAAAAGAATTTATTCTTAGCAATTTTCTGCCTGGTTAAATAAAGGTTGATGATAATGACAACTCTTCTCTGTCTTGGCGCCACTATGGTGGAACGACCTCCCTGCTGATGTGAGGACTGCAGAGTCGATCACCTGCTTCCGCAAGAGACTCAAGACCCACCTGTTCAGAGTTCACCTGGACCCCGCTTAGCATCCTTCCTCAAAAAAATTAAAAAAACGTTGCAATGATTCTATGTTTGTATGTCCTGGCTCTTACTTTGATATTCCGCGCATAATTCTGCGCAACTACCGCCATCCCTGAGAGTAGGCAAAAGTTACACAGCCAAGTCACAACTACCAGGCCATTGCCCAAATAAGAATTTATTCTTAGCAATTTTCTGCCTGGTTAAATAAAGGTTGATGATAATGACAACTCTTCTCTGTCTTGGCGCCACTATGGTGGAACGACCTCCCTGCTGATGTGAGGACTGCAGAGTCGATCACCTGCTTCCGCAAGAGACTCAAGACCCACCTGTTCAGAGTTCACCTGGACCCCGCTTAGCATCCTTCCTCAAAAAAATTAAAAAAACGTTGCAATGATTCTATGTTTGTATGTCCTGGCTCTTACTTTGATATTCCGCGCTTAGTATTTTCGCACTTATCTCCTTTGTATTCTAGCAATCAGTTAACTTGCAGTTGGTATGCTTGAAACTCATTCTTGTGAAATCCTTACTCTACTGATAGCGGTTTACTGTTGCACTTTCTCCTAACAAATGTACTTATTGTAAGTCGCTTTGGACAAAAGCGTCTGCTAAATGCCCTAAATGTAAATGTAAATGTAATGTCTATATTATTAGTATTTTAATTGTCATTGTTTATTATAGTATGGTGTAATATGGAGATGGGCAAGACATTTTTTTTGCTATGAAGCCCTGTGGACCTGGAAAGAGCTGCAAAAAGACTTAAAGGAGAACCAACCACCAATACCACTTGAAGATTGGTTTGTATCATAGATGATCCCCTCTCTAAACCCATGCCATTGCATGCATAATTTCTTACTGGCCAATATGAGTACCTGCTGTTTAAGCGTTGATGCAACACACCTGTCCTCCGCTTATTGAAATTGAATTGAAGGGGTATTTACAGGCGAGGGGGCAGCCCTGCCCCAGAATTAAAAAAAAAACTCAAAGCATTTTTTAAAGGCGGGGTCATGCAGTAGCTTCCCTATTCACTATGCAATTCTGTCTGCCACCAGGTACGATTTCCTGGGAAAAATGAAGGCCGCATTTACGGCACAAAGAAAATGCGCTAACCATTGCGCGTGCAACCAAACCAGGAGGAATTGCGATTTTTGTTTACCCGGTAGCTATCAGTACCTATCCCCATTCGCTATCTCCAGTAGTGAAAATGGCGGATGGTGGAACAACCGAAGTAAAGCCAATCTGATGACACTACTTTTGTCTGCGCGCTACGTTTTTGCGTGTATACTACCTAATAAAGACCATGTCTTGACTCGCCAGGCGATCCAGTCAGGCTACCAACCCAGTTCACTTTTCTCAACACATACTAAAGAATTTGTTTCTGCTTTCATGTCTCCATTATAGACTAAATTAATGAATAAACTCACAGTTTTCCTCCTAATGTTTTTTTCTACTCCCCCCTCCACCCCGATACCAACGCTTGAAACACTAGGGTGGGAAAAGTTGAAAAGTCGTCTGGTACAAGGTCAAAGTGAGGGAAAATATGAATCGCTAAGTCACTCACTCCTCTGAATCTCTAGCTCCTCCCTCCTCAGGGCAAGCTCCTCCTCCCTGATCTGATGCTCCGACTCTGTGCGTCTCTCCAGGAAACGCAGGGCCTCTGAGAAGCTCTGGTGGCAGCAGCACTGGCAGGGCTGCTTAGATGTGGGTACTGGCACAGGCTCCTCAGCCTGTTCATCCCCCTCTGACTCTGCCCTAGGGGACACTGCAGGCGCTGGGACAGAGGAGGGGATTGGAAGAAATAATCATTAGCAAGTTGCAAGAAGCTGGTGATTGGTTAGTATCAAATTGTATTGTTTTGCTGTTATTTGTTAAAATGTCCTTATTAAAGTAAAGTGAAGTGAGTGAAGATGATGGTGAGGTGTTTAAGGTTAAATCTGCTGCTTACATCTAGGTTGGGTTACATCGTCTGGGCTTGCTATCGGTGCGAGGGTATTGATGTCTGGTTTGTCCTGTTCTGGTAGAAACGGGTCTTCCAGTGCTGCTTTCTTCACCAACTCACTTACCTCCTAGGATATGGAAATACTTCTTATTTCCATGGCGTATACAATCACAACAACTCAAAGAGTTGTACCCCAAGACTACTGCATGGGGGACACAATCTGAAAATATTTTATTAATCTAAATTAACTCAAATCAACATTAGTTAATCGTTATTTATTGAACACTAACATGCAAGTTCAATTGGTTTCCAAGTCATTTTAAATATAGATCATTTGGTTTCAGATCATAACATTTTTAAAACAACACATCATGATGCACATGGGGTGTAGCCAGATGCGTAGCTATGGGTGGGCCTGGCTGGGCCTAGGCCCGCCCACTTCCTGCCTAGGCCCATCCAATCAAATAGCTGCTTTTTTTGGTTATTGTAATAAATCTGCTATTTTTAAAATGACTTAATATATGGTTTGCATTCCTCTTGCATCTCTTTATCTGATATTCAACATTTCATTTCGTACTGTTGTAAAGGAGGGCAGGGTGTATCGTTTTGGTACTGATTGGAGGCAACAATTTGTCTATTATTTATTTCAACCAATAAAAATTCGTACTCATACTTTAAATCATGTGTGAAGTGTGCTGCGATTGGCTGTTTGAATAACGTTGCCAACTGAAATCTACAACAGCGCGGCAAATTGGTTGTTTTCCAGTCCGAACTTGCTGCTGCTTTGCTAGCTAACTGTAGCTTAAAAATGACGAGTAGCCTGGTAGTTGACCTTGCAAGTAGCAATGGCAAAACAAATGTCCATTGCAAGGTTTTAAAAAACAAACAAGTTTGGAGGAGCAGCCACTGCTAACGGTACTGAAGCCATTAATGTTATGGGTGAGGGGGGCACCAAATTAGCGCCTTCAAACTCCACAGCAGACAGGCCTTCACAGCTATTGCCATCGACTGACACTGGAAGCAGTGTCAGTCGATAGCCTGAAGAATGTGACCCAGCAGAGCTGCTGAGGACACCACCAGACCTGTCCACAATCGATGAACCGGAGACTCAACCAAGATTGACAAGTTACCTGGAACTGTCATATCAGGAAAATCAAGTTGCTTCTCTACCACTTTGTATCATGACTTTAAGTGGATTGAGTATAGCAGATCAAAGGATGCTATCTTTTGCAAATGCTGTAGATGTTTTCCTGGGATTTGTAATATGGAATATTAATTTGTGAGAGATGGATTTAGAGATTGGAAGCACCTCAGACAGGCTTGTTCTAAACACGAAAACAGCAAGCCGCATTCTCTTGCACTTAGTAAGCTGGCAGCATACAGAGAAAACCATGCTGGTAACGTTGCATTTGTTGAGAGAAACCGTCAACATGTGAAAGTGATATTAGATATTGTCATGACATGTACCAAACAGGACATTCCTCTCAGGGGGCACAGAAAAACAGAGAAAGCCCTAAATAGAGGAAACTTTTTGGAAATATTCAAGTTGATTCCGAAGTATGACCCAGAACTTCCTAGCCTGGCTCCGCCAGCCTACGTACTTCTGCTCAATTTTCATTTCACTTCAGTACTAAGGTCTGGCGGTGCTGTATGTTAGAACGATTTCTTTTCCCTCAAATGTGCCTTCCAATCAGCGAACAGGAGGCGCGGCCTGAGAACAGTGACGTAGAGGTCGTGCGCGAATTTCAGTTATTGAGCGGAAGTACGGAGGCGGGTGGAACCAGGCTAATGCTAATGCTCACTGCATCTGCCATTTGTATACTGCGCGCAACGTGGTTTCTGGCGCATGAAATACGTCACAACCAAACGTTAGCGATTGGTTAAGGCAGATCCAGAGTGGCACTGGGCAGAGCCAATAGGTTTTAAACTTCAACAGCACCCGCCTTCAAGTGAGACATCGTTTGTCTCTACAGCACTGCTAGACCTTTAGTATGAATGAAATGAGTACGAAGGTCTAGTTAGGACTAGGCTAAGAACTTCCATGCAGTACTACACTGATGAGCCCCAACATTCAGAATGAGCTACTGGAATGTGCAGCCTCATTATTACTATGAAAAATCAAGGAAGAGTTACACAAGTTTGTAGAATTACACAAAATGTAACACATTTTGCCATACTAGCAGATGAGAACAAAGACCAATCCAAACGTGAGCTAATAGCCATGCGTCTCCGTTTCATTCATGGTGGGGTGATTAAGGAGAGGGCTGTTGGAATTGCTGACAATTGATTGACACTGTAAATCAGCTGTAAAGCTTCATGTCTGGAGCCGGCAGACATGCACAGTTCATACAATTGCAAAAGGAAATGCACCCCAATCGGAAGCTAATTGCGCTAGAGAGAGCTACTGATGTACCTCCAAGTCAGGATCTGTAAGTAAAACACAGCAGCTACTTGACATAATACTAGAGTCTGGCTTGAGTTTTCAGAAGAAAGTGTAAAGACAAAGTTAGAAGCAGAGTCCCTGTTACAGCAAATTCAGACAAAGAAGTATATCTTTTTGCTTGTGGCATTTGGCAAACTATTTGACACCAGTGACTTTGCAACAAAATTACTACAGAGTTCTACCTTATGTGTCTCAGCCTGCATTGAGTGACACTGTGGTGACCACTTAAGGTAAAACCTCAAGTATAAAGAGCAACACAGATCTAAGGCAAAGGTGGAACGCTATTCTGGATAGTCAGATAACGGAGCTGAACTGCAGGTTTCAGGAAGACGCATACGGAATCATGCGAGCCATAGCCTCCTCACCTGGATCTGCGACATTTGGTGAACTTGAGCAGCTGAGGAGCCCACGCGAACGGTTTGGCAAAACAAAAAACTAGAGAGAAAACTATCCATCTCTAATGGAAGTGCTTGAAGTGGAACTGGAAGTGCAACTGTCCAGCAGAGATTTTCCCCAATGTCAGCGCACTGCTTAGGGTTATATAACACAATGACATCAGCTATCACCACACACATTCAGGAGCAGAGCTCTGTCATGGCAGCATGTACCATTTGCTCGGCTTGTACCATCTAACCATCTCCAATAAATGGAGTCTACAACTACCTGTTTCTTGTGTCGGAGGGGCCCAGCAAAAGCCAGGTGGCGTTTGGCAGGGTCAAATGCTGCACATGGATTGGCGGGATATATTCCCCAACTCAGTTGCTGACATCACAGACTCACCTGGAGTCTGGGGATCTTTCTGGTACCCTTCCCCACCTCCAAATCCAAAACTTCACGGAGCAGGGCCTCTTTCTCGGCATACAGATCCTCCGTTCCATTCCTGGAGAAACACACATACAGGCAGTTTAGACATATAAAACAAAACACACACACACACACATAAGCAAATGCATATATGCAGCAGCTCACAATCATACAAGCAAAGATGCACACACAGACAAACAACCATACATACAATCACACACAAACACACAGACAAACAACCATACATACAATCACACACAAACACACACACACACACACGGCAAAGACTAATATCCAATTGTAAGCATGGGTTCTCTTAAAGTAATTAGGTATTGCTTTGATTAATAATGATTACTATTACAGCGGACAATAGAATGTCATGTACTTCTAATTATGTTATTAAGGATTATCAAGGTGAAGGTGTGCATTAAGCATCAGAAAAACATGTTCCATCAAATCCATTGCAAAAAGTAATTTAATTCTGAAGTACAAACTATACAAAACAGTGAGGAGGGGGGATTCTTTCAGGGAGTCTTTCCAAGACTCCCAAGAGTTTATTATCTGACTTTGAGATGTATATTACTATACTTTTTTACATTTTCTTGACAAGATATTCGACAGGTGTGTCATAGGTAAATCCCTGTGTGATATGTTATGGTTATTTTACGTTTTTAAAATCCTGTTGTACAACACTTTAAAGATGCATTAGGTTAATTTATAATTTCAGTGTAAGTTGTTAGAAATGTCATAGCCATTTGTCAACTATTAGTGATTGCAATGCTTTGTGAGCATACGTAAGCATCTGTTCTGGTTGACTGCGCCTGCCACTTAATGAGACAATTTATATTTTGACCGCTCCCTGTTCATTTCTGACCAATCAGGGGCTCGCTTTCCTAATTGTTTTAGGTGCACAATGGTGCTATATGTAGGTGCATGAATGCAACACTTCAGGGAGGGAGCAGAGGGAGAGGGGGCATTTTTGGGGTTTGTTGGTTAGTTGGGTCATCTTAATCTTTTCGCTCTTCTTCTCTCTCTCTCCCATTGCAACTCTCAAATCTCACCTACATTGGCTTTAAAGGAAAACCCTTTTTGCAGATTTGCAGGGGGTTTGGGTTACCGGGTAACCCAAAACTGGCAGTAACAATTACCTAGAGGGCAATTGGAGTCCATCTTTACATCGTATCCTAAGTTTTTAAAACGTTGTGCATTTAAGTGTAGATTTGGAACAGGATTAAGCCATATTCCTACTATGGAAACCACTACATCACTTTTCATCTGCAATAAGTTGTTTTGGGGTTTGGTTTTCCATTTATGGGTAGTTGCACCAGAGACATTTCAAAATGAGACTAACCTTCTCACTTCCTGTAATGTGTCAGGTTAGCTACACAAGATGCAGCCATGGTGGGCTTACTGCCCACCCACCTTAGGAGACTAGAGCGGGCACAGGTTCCATTTACTCCAATGAGAAATGTAGCGGTTTTGGTTGTATGTGGCTATTCTTTATCATTGAAATTGAGGTAAATATCAGACCTTCCTTTACAAGTTGAAGGTGTTCTGTTTGTTTTTCTGACTCATGTTTAGAGACTTGTCCAGCAATCTCACAGTGTTAATGAAAGCGCCAGTGTAAAGGTCCCACTTAGGAGACCGGAACTGTTCCATTTTCACCCAATTGGCGCTGCTCTGAATATGTTAACTTTTCTTATCTATTATCTTTGGTTGCACTTACCTGCGCAGTCTGAAGAAGTCCCGTTTTTTGTAGTAGTCCAGCAGCAGCAGGGTTCTCTCGCGACAGCGCCGTGCATCCACCTCAAAGTACTCATCCTGCATTGATGCCGTGATGACCTCAGCAATGCGGGCCCAGTACCGAACTGTAGGAGCCAAAAGACACACACCTGTTGAAGTGGTGACAACTACTGCTGCTTTTCAACTGCCACAGTGCTCCTCACACTATCTTCCTTCATTTTCTTCATCTTGGCTGTTCGGGAGGAACTGTTCTTAGTAGGAAGGCTAGTGGTTGGTAAGAACACAATGAAGAAGATTTGATGATTTGGACATGAATGTAAACAGAAGTGGGACATACATCAGTCGCCATTATAGATATACATACATAACTACATAATATAATATATAATATATCAGGAAAAGACTCTTGCTGTGCTCATTTTAGGATAAGTATCTCTGCTTGTCGATACTCTTCAGCAGAGGGGGGTGTAGTGGAGTCTATGGTTGTTTGAAGCTCTAGGGCTGTAGCATCCAAGATCTCCTGCCATGTATCGTACGGCTTAGCATCAGAGGCGTCAGGTCCAGGAGAGATGGCTGTTACTGCAGAATGCAGTCTTATGGAGCTCAGTAGCATCTTCAGGGGATGTGAGACTGGGATTGGCTGGCCAGGAAGCAGGTCACTGAAGAAGGAATGGTGGTCCTCGTGACCACCGGTTTGGCTTGACGAGGGCTTGCAGAGGTTTCCCTCGGGTGAGGGTTGTTTACAGAGTTGCTGGGTTGTTTACAGTCCACATAGCGCCAGGTATAGTGTTGTTAGTCCCTGGATATCTGCTACCCTGGTGCCGACAAATACCTTATACTTATTTGGTGAACGGAGACTCTGCAGACATTTGTCTACATAGAAACACCTCTCGACCAAAGCTCTGGTGAGTGTAGCTACTTTGGGTTTGTCGGATGAGGAGACATGGAATGACACTATGGAGCCATGAAGGACTTGGCTATCTTGGCAGACAGTGCACAGTCCTCTGTTTCCGGAAGGGGTAGCCTCTTTAGCAGGCTTAGAGTTCACTTCATGAAGAGCTGGGAGGTGCATACCGACACAGGCTGCAGGGTTTCTTCAGATTGCACTGTGCAGCTTGATGGGTCATTAATAGTCGTCCCCTGAGCCTCTAAGTGGAGTCTATTTAGAGGATTGACTAGTGCTTCTTCAGGTTCAGGCCAAGATGGCAGGTCAGGCCACTCCTGTTCTTCATTCCTTGTGATTGGAGAGAAGGGCTGTGGGCAATATTAAGTGGACCTAACGATGCCTGTGATTTTAGGCCTTGGGGTTGAGGGGCTGGAAGAGGTTGAGGCTGCTTTCAGTTTACGGGTTGCTTCAATAAGCTCCTTCATCTCAGACCGAACCTCATGGAGCTCCACGAGGTCGGTACAGAAGGCCTGTTGTGACTTGAGAAGCTTGGCTCTCTCCTGATGAATCTCAGCTCCCCCTGCAACTGGCCTCACGAGAGAGCAGAGCTCTCTGAAGAGCAGAGCCCTCTGCAGGTAGTCAGGGTGAGTGAATGATGCTTGGAGGGAAGTCATCTTGGCTAATCCCTCTCGCGTTGTAGGCCTAAACTCCTCGACTCCTGATGGCAAGGTGGCCCTTTGTACTAAGTCTCTTGGACCATGTCAATAGTATTCCATCTCATAGTCCTGTAATCTGACAGGTGGACATTGTTGGCATTTTGATCAAGATCCTTGGTTGATGCCTTCTCTGTAATCCATTTTTTCAGGAATGTAAAAAGAGTAATAGCTGGCCAACAAACAGAAAACAATAACAACAAAGGAGTCTTTTGTACAATGACCTCTATTGCATTTTTTTTAATTTTACACACTCCCAAATATTCAAATAACTTTTTTTCTTAGAAGGCTTTTGTAAGAAATATAACTGATTTATCCTGAACTAATAATAACGTCCAAGATCTTTTACTTTATTTCGCTGCACTTGAAAATTAAGAGGCTCTATCTATCCATTAAGAATAGCGTTGCTTATTACATGTTAATCTGGGATCCAGCAGCTATGTTTATGTCCTAGCATAACTTCTGTAGGGAGACTCCACAGAACCTGGGCCAGAAACCAGAAACTGAAAGGGACGGAGTTACGCTTGTTTGTTCTTCAGTTAGGGATATCTTTCACCTAGATGTCAGCTCGTCTCAATTTGTGAGACTTATGCTGCGTTCGACGGCATATGGGATGTGGGACTTATCCCACCTCCAACTAAGAAAAGTGCACTGCAATGCCTGTCGAAGTGGAACCTCCAACTGGCGAAGTCGGGGGAGCTCCACCTACCCCGACCTCACCAACATTACGTCGGAGCCAAATGGCAGCGCCCATGGAATCACACGTTGTGAGAAGTAACACTTAAACGAATAGGCTATAAACTTTACTTTTCTGAGTGTAGGGTTGTTTTAGACACTGCAATTTTAACACAACTTGTTTTTCATATTATGGCGTGAAATTATGTTGTTATTCTGTTAGCATGAAGATATGTAAATATACCTTAGCGATATGGCAAGCTTTCATACGGAACAGAACATCTCTAACACCGCCATATATCGTTACCCAGTGCTGGACAATATGTTAATCAATGTGTTATTGATACAATTGTAATAATTCCTCTTAGCGCGGCGGTCGTCCATGTTTTCTGTTTACATTCCACTTCAATTACCTGAAGGCTTTGAAGTAGGAGCTACTAGACTTCAGGTAGGATAAGTCCCACATCCCATTGCCGTCGAACGCGGCATCAGCTCCGGAATGTTCCCAAAGCTCCGATGCTAAGTAGTTAGCTCATTAGCTGTTAGCCTTTGTGTTTATGGTTTAAAATATAATTCAATGAGTTAATGCTGAAAAGTCTATAGATTTTTAGCTAACTAGCCCAGCCAGCAGGCTATACTTGTGAGCATGTTGCAGTGGTAGGTATTAATAGGTAGCAATAATAACAATTCATTTGGTATTAGTTGTACTAGTTCCATTTCAGAATTGCTTGACATTTTAAATAAACCACATTATAAAAACAAGCTGGCTAAATAAGCAATATAATTTCTGTTTCAGCCTGATCATGGAAGCTGTTGGCAGTCTGAAGAGGACTGCCCACTCCCCAGTTCTAGAAGAATGTCTCATCTGTCA
>OMPL01100448.1:0-18143 GCA_900312945.1 Merluccius capensis | reverse complement strand
GAAGGAGGAGAAGGAGGGGAAGGGGGGAGGAGGAGAGAGGGAGAGAGAGAGAGAGAGAGAGAGAGAGAGAGAGAGAGAGAGAAGCTCAGAGCAAAAGAGTGATGCAGAAATAGAAGCAGAGGACAAAAACAAGAGAACAGCAGAGAGATAACTGGAGGAGAGAGAAGGAGAGGGAAGAAGAGAGGGGAGCAGAAAGAGAGAGAGAGAAGAGAGCGGCCATCAGCAGCACTGTGATCAATATCAGAGCCTGACAGGGCAGAGCTTCAGCCCTTACCGTAAAACACTGGCTATTATGATTGAAGCTCTAAATCACACACACACACACACACTCATAAGTAAACACACACACACACACACACACACACACACACACACAGCCTTTAGAATGACGAATAATGCATTTAGCATTGCTAGGTAAGTGACTGTCAGCAGCATTAGCATAAAGAATGTGTCTGCATGCTGGAACTAGTGGTGGCATAGTGGTGGCATAGTGGTGGCATAGTGGTGGCATAGTGGTGGCATAGTGGGGCGAGCACACGCTGCCTGTGCCAGTATCATGACACAACAGCCTGCACTAGAAGATGAGCCAGGGACCGTTCTTCATGTGGGTTATGTCATCACATTTCAGTCGATTGGACATACATAATGTTTCTCAACCACCTTGCTGTTTGCTTTGGATGGCAACCACAACAACCACACACACACACACACACACACACACACATGAATAAACACACATACACACACACACAAAGATCATGACACAAGGCAGCCAGTCTTCTGTCTGCTGAGTCATCAGTTATGCAGAGCCAATTATCAATCGAAAACAAGCACAGCAACACATTGTGTTTTACTCTTTATAAATGTAAATCTGATCATTACAGCGGTAAATAAAAACAACAATCCCTGATCATGAGCTTTTAAACGGCATGAATAGCAGTATTATTAGAGAAGGAAAGCTAAATCACACACACACACACACACGCACATACAATTATACACTATAGTGACTAGTACCCCTTAGAAACATGGAATGTGCAAAGTGTGACATTAAGAAGGGAAGTTATTGATATAAAGAACTCAGAGAACAGCTATAGACAGCCAGCCAGACAGATAGACAACCAAACAGACAGACAGACAGACAGTACTCACTGGTTGAGTTCCACATCCAGGATGAACTTCCTCCCGAAGGCGTCGACCTGGAAGCTGGCTTGGGCCACATGGTTCACCTACGGATGGCAAAGAGGACACAGGGACAAAACAACACTTGTTAGGATCGATGCAGTGCGACAACACACACCCAGGGTGTTTCAAACGGTGGTTTTCCTCCCTGTTCCTCCATTGGTTCTCATCCTATAGACAGATGCCTGCACAGCATTTATGAACCCGGAGCAGCTGGTCCCATACTGACATTATGAAACCATGAGCGTCTAATTGGTGTGGTCAACAATCTCCCGTTGGAAGACATATAAAGCAGCTTCTTATTGACCGCACACACACACACACATCGCAAGTCACTTGTGTTATTTCCTGATTGGATGCACACTGTGTGATTGATTGGGGTGGGGGAGGTCTAATTTAGACCCAACACTGAATGGGTGCATATGGTAGGGGCTTTATTACACTGCCCAGGGCAACATCAACTCCCTGCGATGGAGCCGGTGAATGTCTCAACCAGTCCCAGAGCCAGCCATCCCCCGGCCAGCCTCATTATGGTGCAGACACTGCATGACAAGCACTGGGTGATGGGAGGGGGGGGTCACTCCTGTTTAAAAAGGGGGGTGCCCCCATCTTCACTCAAGACCGACCTTACATCACATCACAGGATTGTTTGTACGGGTGTTTGTCTATGGGTGTTTGTGTGTGTGTGTGTGTGTGTGTGTGTGTGTGTGTGTGTGTGTGTGTGTGTGTGTGTGTGTGTGTGTGTGTGTGTGTGTGTGTAACCCAATGCCAGATCTAACCAGACTGCTTGTATCTACAGGAGTTGCTAACAGGAATGATTTATAGTGGGAGAGCCCATTTCCCAGTTTGGCCCAGCTTGGCCAATACTGTCAGAAGATCGCTGACTTCTGTTTCATTGATTATCCAATATTTAAAAGGCTGACTCTCAACATCTACTCCATGAAATTATAAAGCTGTAAGTGCTTACATTTCATTGCAGGACAGACAGGCAGAGACAAGTCCAGAAATAAAATACTTATTGTTTGGTGGAAAAACAATCAAGCCACTGCCCTAACTGACCCATCTGGTCTAACTCCTGACTGCTCATTCGCTGCATATTGTCATTTGTGTCTAGCATGAAAATAGGTCATAAAACAAAAGACTATAAATATGCATTCTGCGTGTCACACATTTCAGGACTATTTGATTCGATTTGTTTTGGGTATTTGGCTTAAAAATAGCACACAACAGTATAACTGAAGGCACAGTTAATAGGAGGTTGAATAGGAGAATTCAACGAATATTCAGACCCTGCCATGGCAGAGAACATAGTTTGTGAAAATTCTACATAAGCAGCTGCTTATTTCTGTTTATTACAAATTCATAGTTCATAATTTGATTCTGCTGGCTGCAGATAATGCAAAGGCTTTACCTTTGGAACAGCTGAATCATTATCTCACTGTAAATGCAAACAGGCCCTTAAAGCCACTTCAAGTGACTATAGATTTGCTACTAAGGTTGCCAAAGTTTACCATTTACAGACAGCAGGGGAACGACGAAGGAATACAATATTAACCCAATATTAATATTAAGCTATTAGAATGGCTGGAAATATTTTACAATTCTTATTGACACAAAACATTAGTTAATACCGACGGGATGGGTTGTCTTAAGATGGAGAGGGGTTCCTGCATGACCTGCACAGTATACATACATTATATACATGCATTATAGTTTAGTGCAGCCTCTATAATCACGCTACATAACCTAACTCCCACAAATTCAGAACAATTATTCCAGGAAATAACAAATGATTAAGTAGGCCTGATATAAACAAACGGGTAGGAATGATTACGCCCAACATGTTTCTCAAGAGACAAACATTTTAACACATTTAAGGAGAAAACAGTAGGCCTATGCCGAGTGGAAATGTCCGTTTATCACAAGGGAGCTATAATGTTGGCCCAGGTTCCTGTCTCAGCATCCCGTGGGGGTCTGGCCCACCTCCATCTCTACTGGTCTGGCCCACCTCCACCCACTGGTCTGGCCCACCTCCATCTCTACTGGTCTGGCCCACCTCCACCCACTGGTCTGGCCCACCTCCATCTCTACTGGTCTGGCCCACCTCCACCCACTGGTCTGGCCCACCTCCACCCACTGGTCTGGCCCACCTCCTTTTCTACTGGTCTGGCCCACCTCCACCCACTGGTCTGGCCCACCTCCATCTCTACTGGTCTGGCCCACCTCCATTTCTACTGGTTTGGTTTCCTGGATCATGACAACTATACACGCATGCAGCATGCATGGAGAGGATGGAGAGGAGTAAGGGAGGGGGGGATAAACCAAAACAAACAAGATATTTTTTTTTTCATCTAAACGTCTCCCATGGTAACGGGAGGAGGAGGAGGCCTCGTGCGGCTGTCCCGCCGCCACGGGTCACATACCTGCGCGGAGCTGGGGCCGCTGGCTCGGATCCGCGTGGTGAGCTCATCTCGCGGGGTCTGGCTCTGGCTCTGGGTCTGGGTCTGGGTCTGGCCGGGTCTGTTGTACAGCAGGCGGAGCGGCACCGTGTCCTCCTGCCCCGAGAACCTGCCGCCGCCGCCGCGGAGGCTCTGCAAGGCAGACAAGGCGTTTCCTGGAGGAGAAATACCGACGATTTAGACAATTGGCTCAATGTAATCCCACGCCTTGAGAGCCTTGTTGTTGTTCAAATATTGTTCAAATTCATTATGATTAGGCCTAGGCTGGTGTATTTTTATTGTTGAAGCTCACTGACAGACATCCTTTCATAACATTACACCCAATGCGTGCGTATATATTTAATAATCGTCGTCTATTGATAACGAGGCAAATTGATATTCTGCATGCTTCCCGTCTCTTATTCAAGCCACACGGCCTGTGTGTCTGCGTATATATAATATATAATAAAGCATATTGAATAACGCCAGCCTACCGTTCCGGGAGTCACCATTGCTGGTGTGAATGACATCCATCAATCCGGAGACGCACAAAAGAGAAATCCACCATGTCGACCACATCATCATCATCACCATCATTACCACCACCACCCCTTCGCCTCTTGTCGAAGGAACGAGAAAGAAAAAATGAAAACCTAAACAGCCCTCCAAAATAAGACTGGCAGTCGTCTGCCTCCGCTACGGGCGGCTGGAGGCGAGGCTGGGACGCGGATGCGCGCAGGGTCTGGTTAGCGCAGTGTCTCCGGCGCGGGGGGCCATGGGGCTGATGGGCTCCCACTGAAAACACCCAGCATCTGACGGCTAAGCCCCCACGGAACACAGCCCAGGAAGAAAGGAGGAGAGAGGGAGACACAGACGGAGGGAAACACAGAGAGAGAGAGCGAGAGAGAGAGAGCGAGAGAGAGAGAGAGAGCGAGAGAGAGAGAAGGCGGTTGGGGGATATCCAAACACGTGAATACCCACCAGCCCTCTGCAGGATGTCAGTCTATAATCGGGATGCCGCAAATCCTGTCCTATATTGAAATCGAACCAGCCTATATAACCTTAAGTAGGTCTAAGCTGCAATACACTCAGTCAGTGCTCTCCAAAAATAATTTAAAAAACGCATCAAGGGGATTCAGGACATTACAAAATGTGTAAACATCATCCTAGCAATGAATTGTTTTGGCATGCTTTACCCCCCCCCCCATCCCTAAAATATATAATTACAACCGTGGGACCGTAATGGGGTTTTCTTCTTATTCCGGACGGAACAGGAATCTAAAACGCAATAAATGCTTTAATGTCTTACATTGTAGGCTATGACATAGATTGTCAATATCAAAAATGTAGTTGTATTCATATTCTAAGACAAACATTTAATCTTTTGTTTATATATATATATATAAAACAGTACAAGACAATAACGTTGATGAGTTGAATGAAGAATTGCACTTGGGTTCAGCCTATATTAAAATCGCACAACACTGCTGCAATTTCACATTAAAATGAATTCTAATTCCATGCCTTGCCTTCATATCAATTTCATGTTTTGTTAAAAATATTTCCCTTTAGACAGTCAACTATGTAATATATTTGCAAGCCAGTCACAGTTGACACATTTCATTGAGATTTGCCACATTTCCATGTATTACAGTTGATGTACAGTATTTCCTTAAATTATACAATTTTACACCTTAGCTGTGTTTCATTTTGTACTCTATGGTATAAAAACTCCACATCCCGCATCATCAAAGCCTAGAAACTCTACGTCCATGTGCTCGCTGGAGTGGAAGAGCTGCCAGAGACACAGTGAGCCATCATCTGGTACCTGGTCACCTTCTGACCTGACCTGGTTATGACCTGCTAAGCCCGTGTCCACTTTCCGCCTTTTCCGTTTTTGTACTTTGACCTTCCTCTGTATTGTCCTGACTGGAGAGGGGCTCCGTGCATGCAGGTTGACCCCTTGGCATTCTGGGATACGAGTCTTTTTCTCTTGAGATGCTAGTGCGTTCTGTTGACACTCCGACGGAGAGTCTCGGATGCTCTCATACACCTCATTCTGGAGGGAATACGTTGTCCTTGAGGAACATCCACTCTGAGAGTCTTCTTTGTGATACCATGTCCTGGTCCGACTGAGCCTGGAGAGTCTGGCAGAGTCCAGGGCAGAAGAGTGGCCTCTAGAGGGAGCCACTTCTACCTGAAGTGTAGGTGTCTGGTCACTAACAGAGTCTATCCTGCAAGTATGAGAAGTGTGATTGGGTAGAGGTTGGGCAAAAGTTGGATCAAGGTTCCTCAAGATGCTTTTAGCACCGCTTGTCTTTACAGACCCAGGGATGGGTTCCATGGCGAGTCCATTGGATGGTTCTCTGCCACCAGAAGCTGTTGAAATACTGTAGGGCTTCCGTCTTTTCTCTGTTACAGAAGTGTCTTGGGGCTTGTGAAGCTTTGTCCTATAAGGTCCTGGAATTGCCAAGGTTGAGGATATGCTGCACTTTAGTCTGAAGACAGAAAAACACAAACCAAAGGACACAATTGGATACATGTAGGTTTTTTGGAGCGGTCATGGCAGTATATATTGTGTGGAGAAAATGTCAATGGAAATGATTTACCTTGGTATCTTGGTTTTATTTTTGAAAAGAGCAAAGTCACATTGCATGGTTGAGACTAATCTGTCCAGCACCAGGTACTCTTTGCCTTTGGAAAAGGCCAGGTGACTTTCACTCTGGACATGCTAAAGACGGCAATCAGAAATCAGTACAGGGAATTGTATTAAACTGTATTGCATCTCATTCTCACAATAGCAAAAGACACGTTATACATTAAACATTACAAAAACAGAATGGTCATAAAATGTATATTTTAGAAAATCCTTGTGTTTGCAATGTTCATTTTTGTTAATTTTACAAACAATGTACAAAGACATTTTTCTTCCAGGTGATTTCTGCAGGACATTTCACGATAGTTTTAACTTCAACTAAATGCAGATTGCAAGTTTGCTAGATACATAACAGACACACACACACACACACACACACACACACACACAATGGGAATACGTATCTTCAGTTCACTTTCAGGAAGATTTGATAACTTGCCTTGATGAGGTTGTCATACTGGAGCATGCAGCACTCACAGAAGCCCACCTGCTTCTTCTCTCCGTTCTTCTTGGCTCTGCCGTGCCCCCGCTCTTCGCTGCACCAAGGAAACCACACGTCAGTACACAACAACAATTTGCATAAACATAATTGAAAAAAGTTGAGAAAATGTTCACATGTGGTTAAAGGAAATGAGCACAGTAATTTGCATACTCATTGAATATTTTAGTAGTTGGTGATTTAGCAGACAGGCTGCATACCTGTGTCCATTTTTCTTTTGATCCTTTTCGTCCAGACAGAATGGAGTGCAAGGAGCAGCAGTCGCCATGTTGATCTCAGGCATTTTAGACATGGCAGCATAGATTGGCCGATAGTGTCTGCAGGGCGAAAAGGGGTTTCACAACATATGTCTCAACACACATGCTAATGGTTGACTTCAAGATTGGTCTATTATTTGTTTATTTGAACCCATTCTCTCACCTGCTTGAGTCTTCAACCTTTATGAAGGGTGTACTGATCTGTATGGCTGTTAATGAGTTCAACAATTATAAAAAAATTAGTAAAAAGTAATAAACTTTTTCCATAGTCACAGATTGTGTAGCAACACATTCAGAATTAATAAAGAGTAGATAGCACAGTAAATGTAACTCAAGAATTCACCTTGGGATTTTGGAAAACCTGGTCTAGGTTTGGATTCAGGTTTCGTCTATAAAACAAATTAGATGATTTCAGGATAATGTTTTAGAAAATTACATTAATACAGTGCTGCTTTGCTTGCTACAATGTTTTCGATAACTGCCAATGACGTACCCTTTTTTTGACAGGAGCACTCGTAACAGGTTTGTTAGGGACAATCTGTTTCTTTTTCTTTTCAACATATGCGACTACATCTGAAATCAGATCAAGGAAAATGAATCATCAATATACACAAGTCACATTGTCCAA
Organism: Merluccius capensis; assembly: GCA_900312945.1. Classification (NCBI taxonomy): domain Eukaryota; kingdom Metazoa; phylum Chordata; class Actinopteri; order Gadiformes; family Merlucciidae; genus Merluccius; species Merluccius capensis. The sequence goes on along the minus strand of OMPL01100448.1, from coordinate 10,483 downwards.
ATAAATGAACAGTTTTGAGCCTGTATAATAGTATTCTGTGTAAATATAACTTTTCCAACGCAGCATAGGCCTACCATCAATGTAAAGGACCTTCACGCCCCACTCCAAAGCATTTGATAGGGTCTTATCTATTTGTATCCTCTCCTGTAAACAAAACAAAAGTATTTATTTGTTAGTCAACCAAATTCCTATTACCATTTCTATTGTTGTGCATAATCACAGACATCTGATTTTCACCGTGCACATATGAGAAGAATTAGTGGTTCTTTTTGAGTGAGCTTTGCAGGCAACTGATGGACAACATGAAAGCTTGCAGAACCATTTGATCCTATAGCACCATGTCTGCTGCTGCTAAACGTCAGGCTGGGTGCATCAGAAGACATTAATGAATGACAATAACAAACCTGCTCTTTAACCACTCTCTCCACCAGAGATTTTCCCCGACTCGCAACCACCTGCAACAACAATACAGTGTCATTTAAAGCATTAAACTGCAAACTAAATGTAATGTAAAATGAGTAAAACACACAATGTATGTGTCGCAATCAAAAACATATCTTGGTTGACCAAATTTATGCAAACTCACTGAATCCGCTTGCCCCTGAGATCCACTTTTGCCAGCAGGCTGGTGGCCAGTCCGGTGGGGGAAAGGTGAACTCTGTCCAGAGTCTGGGCTGGGGGCGGCCAGCTCACGTCTAAGGCGCTCCACATACTTGGCTTCCCTCTTGTTGGATACCAGGTACCTTATCTCCTTACTGAAGAACTTCTCAATCGTCTGAGTTAAATGACAACATTTCAATAAATATTACCTGCAATACCTATATTACATACAGTAAATGACGTATCAAACCTGACTAGCAATTAATGCAATAAATTGAACAAGGGATCATCCTTATTCCCTGATAAACATCAAGGATAAGCACCAGTACAACAACAACGCAGCAGAAGTAAACTATTGAATTTGTTTAGAATAAACAAACTCCCTACAGAAGGAAACGTGTAATATTGACATGTTGCATCATCAGTGAATACAAATTGTTAAGAACAGGTTTACAAATAACCTGTTCTTAACAACATGCTATATCTAGTGTTATTGTTCATCACCTTGTAAAGCACACTTTTGAGTTGTTCTTGGTGTTTGTTTGATGTATTTTTTTTAAATCATTTTTACAAACAGAGCCCTAAAAACGACAATGTGAAATGTGACAATATGAAAGCAATGCTGTGTGAAGTATTGTGCACTGATCGATCCAATATTGGATGAGTTTGACAGTTGCTAGTTTAGCTTACAAGTGCAGCGGTATCTTACCCCCCCTAGTAGTTTAATATCGTTCTCCAGTGCCTCTGCTTTCCTATTTGATGGTAGGTCCAGATAAAAGAGTTTCCCAGCCAACGGATTTGGACAAACCTGCTGCTGGCCTGGCATGGCTCAGTGCTAACCTGTCTCTATCCCTTTTCTGAAACACAAATACATCGATCATGGTGAACAGTGACATGGACAAAATATCCTCTATCCTCTATATGAAAATGAATACATTGAATAAATACATTGTATTACGTGGATTAATTTAAATGGCAATGAAGACGACAGTGCCTGACCTTTTAACATGGATGTGACTGTCATCTGGATGAACATTGCCTTCGTCGTTACCTCGACCAGTGGCAGTGTTTGTAGGTGGTATTTCCTAACTTAATGGCCAACCATGTAAATATATCGCCTAATGAACACATATTTGGAGCCAGCTCAAAATAAAGATGAGTGGAAAGAAAACGGAATAGCGATGGTGATAGCACCCGACATTAGAAATACGTGTTGTAATTTGTATTAGACGGCTTGACGGCTCCGCTCCTGTAGTGACTTAATAAAATGAAAACTTCCGTTTCCCGCGTCAAATACGATAAACACAGGGTTGCCAGATTTGTTTGAAACCTTCATGCATAGCTATCACTATTCGTGGAACGAATACATCATTTCCATGAATCGTTGATTTTTGTAATCACATCTGCAAGAATTAAGTTTAATGTCATGCTTAACGACTATGGATTTCCACTATGGTAAAACTCAAAGTTATTCGAGATTGGAAGTGCTACAAATGAAGTAGCTAATTTCGTGGCTAAAATAACAGATCTGGCAACCCTAGATCGGCTCAATTTTGAGTTTAGATATGATGTTTCCACATAAAACAAATGCATACAAAGAGAGTTACGTTGCTTACCGCTGTCCTAAAAGATTACTTAATAACTATATGTCAATATTTGTTGTTGCTATACATATAATTCAATACATATATGAGTAGAAGTAAATACAGCAAAGAAAGTGCCACTAGCAATTTAAAATTGCATAATAAACGTTATGTTAGGCGATTTCCCCTAGCGACACATGCTAGCTCACAGTTCAATGTTGTGTACAAGTTTATACTCCTACGACCATTTCTTCATGCTACTGATTATAGTCGCACACTGATATTCATATAAGGGCGTGTTCTTGGGAATGTCATGCTGATACTGAAGAACTAGCTTTCCTTGAACAGGTAGAGACTGCACAACATATGCATCAATAGTGTCATCGGTATATATGAAGTTATATAAAATATGTTAACAACAAAAACATCGTTACGAAAGTGTATTTAATCTTATATCCAGGACTTTACAATGACCAGTAAGGGTCATGCAATGGCCCCTGGTGACATTACTCCCATTCAGCAGATGGTGTCATCATGCTCAGGAGCCATCCTCACTTCACTGCTTGGTGAGTTGGTTCACATCTCTTCACTTCTCTGCCTACCTGTAAGCAACCTTGAGCAAAACAACATGTCTCTCTGTATTTACTATACGTCGCTGTGGTTAAAAACGTCTCCTAAATTACTATAATAATTATTCATGATTAATTACTAATTACTTTCTCTAGACGTTTGCCAAGTACATGCGTAGTAGGGTATATCTTTGAGTAACAGTCTTATTCAGCGAAGTAGTGGAGCGGGATTTAATTGGCATGTGTGCATAATATTAAGGTATATATATATATATATAGAGAGAGAGAGAGAGAGAGAGAGAGAGAGAGAGAGAGAGAGAGAGAAGAAGACGACGTTTGAAAAGGTTAAGATGGTTAATTGAATAGATGTTAACTGCGGGGGGTTTGTTTTTCAGTTACACCTTTGGATGTTGTGAAGATCAGACTTCAAGCACAACACAGTCCATTCCTCAAAGGTATCAGGAATATATGTTTATAATGTGACCTGATGTTGCATGAACATGATTCTATAAAGCTTGGCATTATGGGGAGATCATTCAATGACTTGTCAACATTTTCCAGGGAGATGTTTTGTCTACTGCAATGGCCTCATGGACCACTTATGTGTGTGTGAAAATGGCAGCTCCAAAGTCTGGTATAAGGCTCATGGTCATTTCAACGGCACACTGGTAAATAATCCTTATTCAAAGATAGTACCATTCAACTATAGTAACTACCCCACTTGGGGTACATTGTTTGCATTGTAGAGCATTTTGAGAGGGCATTTTGAGTGGGTTGCAGAGCATATGCCAAACCTTAATCTTTAGAAAGAAGCCCATGAATTAACTAATGTTAACAATGTTAATTAATCGTTCAATTGCTTACTATTTCATTGAGTTTAGCTCCAATTGTTGCAGCTTTTTGTTCGCTCAATGTTTTAAACAGTACATGAAGGCATTGTTCATTACTGCAATATTGTGGGTTCAATTTTTTTTTTAATGTTTGGGTCTTAATGACGAATGACACATGTGTGCCCTGAATCTAGACCAGTTGAGAACCACTGTTGTAGAGGACTCCCTCTATAGGTTAAACACGTGCTATTGCATGGATAATCTCTGATTGGCTGAATTATTCCACTGAATTGAAGGGGCCTTTACAGTGGAGCCCACAGCCCTGCCCCTGAATGACAAAACCTGAAAGCATTTTATTTTCAAAGGCGGGGTCAGGGGGTTTGATTCTCCTTTAATGGATTTTTTAATGTTTCCTATAATGCATAATGTATGATGCATTGGGACCGCTATCCTGTGCTATTTTTCTCACATATACACCATCTCTCTTCAGGATGCCTTTGTTAAAATTGTACGACATGAAGGAATCAAATCCCTATGGAGTGGTCTCCCTCCAACCCTGTGAGTCTAAACTCTACCAAGGCCAACACATTTCTTGGGATCCTAGGATTGGTTTGTGCCATGAATTGATTTGAGTCTCTCTGTTCTGCATGTCACAGCGTGATGGCAGTCCCAGCAACTGTGATCTACTTCACATGTTATGAACAGCTGCATGTAGCCCTGAAAGTTAGACTGGGGGAACATGCAGACAAGGCTCCTCTCTTCGCTGGAGCGATCGCTAGAGGTAAGCTGATCTCAATGGAACCAGTTAAAGAGGAACTTTGCCAATTTTCAACCGGCTTTGTATCATTACAATGAGCGACGGACAAAAGTAGCGGGGAGATCTGGGTGCAGGCAATGAAGGAACACATGAAGGAACTACTATTACCCACATTGTAATGATACAAAGCCAGTTGAAAATCGGCAACGTTACCCTTTAATCAGGACAGAAGGATCAGAAACTCCTACTTTGCACATGACTACCACCACTAATGAAGACGACTAGTCTACTAGCTACTTACATTTGATTCCCGTAGCTACTCTGCACTCTACTGCTACTTTAAATTTTTTTATAAACATGCAGCACTTAGTTTTTCCATTTTTCCAATATTGATTGTTCTCAGTCTCACCTGTAAGTAGCTTTGAATATATGTCTGCCAACTGACTAAATGCATTCATTCATTTTATTTATTCATCAGTTCTCATTCATCATTTCATTTCGCTGATACCCTTATCCAAAGCAACTTATAGTGTATTCAATTCATTTTATTTATAAAGCATTTTTCATTTAGGAAATCCCAAAGTGCTGTACAGGGCTAAAACAGATCATATAAGTAGAGCTAAAATGATCAAACACTAACTAGAAACTCATTAAAGGCCTTTCTATAGAGAGGCTAAGTCACGCCCACCTCATGCTTCACATCTGGACCTAAGAAACTGAAAGTTGTATGGGAATCAATCGAGCTAACTTAAAAAAGTTTGGATTTTGATCTGAATCTCCATGATATGATCCTGGCAGGGTTTGTTTAATTTAAATAGAATTTTCCACATCAAGAAATATTCATTTGTTTAAAAAATATCATGGGTACAAAACTGTGTAACGCCAGTCTACATTCATTAACTGCCATTAAGTATGGCTGAAAGAGGGAGCAGGGAGAGACGCTGTGAATTCATATGTATGGGTACTAGCCTACTATAGTCTGTTTTACTTTCTGTACATCCAGAGTTGTACCCATGACGTATTTTAAACAAATTAGATATTTCTTGATGTGGAAAATGTAATTTAAATTAGACAAACCCTGCCAGGAATATGTCAGGGAGATTCAATTTAATTTAGCGCCTCTGACTCCCATACAACTTTTTCTTTTTGTCAGGTACCAGACATGAAGCATGAGGTGGTTGGGCTTAGCCTTTCTATATAAAAGGGTATTTCGGCCCATCTTAAAATCATCCAGGGTCTGTGGATGGTCAGGTGGTCAGGGAGGGCATTCCAAAAATGGTGGGCAGCAGAGCAAAACCCCCGGTCCCCATTCAGATACATGTAGGAGGAGGTAGGGGTTTGGCATCTTGCTCAAGGTAGACATTGTGGTTTGACCACAGAACCTTTCGGCCTCACCGCTAATCCCGTCCGTTTCAGTGGGCTCCGTGACGGTGATCAGCCCACTGGAGCTGATCCGCACCAAGCTTCAGTTTCAGAAGCAGTCCTACAGGGAGCTGAGCGCCTGCATCCGCTCAGCGGTGGAGGCCAACGGTTGGCGGTCTCTGTGGAGAGGCTGGGGCCCCACTCTGCTCAGGGATGTGCCCTTCTCCGCCATGTACTGGTACAACTATGAGCAGGGAAAGGCCTGGATGTGTGATCGGTATAACACCACAGAGCCGACGTTTGCCATCACCTTCCTCTCCGGGGCTGCATCTGGATCTGTGAGTAGCTTGAGTTTGAACTTTAACCCACATTAAAGCTCAAACCCACATCGATTTCACAGCAAACTAACTCAGTCAATGATTCACCTTGTGTTGTCTGCGTTGTACTTTCAGATGGCCTCTATCGCTACTTTACCGTTCGACGTTGTCAAGACTCGAAGACAGGTGGAGCTTGGAGAGTTACAAGCACTGAATTGTAATGACACAATTATGCTTATGTTTGACATCCTTTATTTGATTCTGATTAGTAATGAAAGGATGGCAACTGTTCCATATTTACAAAATAACTTGCAAAAGAGTGTTTTGCTAACCAGTGGTATCTCTTCCTTGGTAGTGGCGTCGTGCAAGACCTCCTCCACATTAAGCGTGATGAGCAAGATTGTGGCCGAGAAGGGCATCAGTGGACTGTTTGCAGGTAGATACTGACAGCTTCCCTCATAAAAAAAAAACGAAAACGTGTTATTTAATTCAAGGTTGCGCCATGTGACTTGCCCCACAGATTACGTGCCAAGCCATCTCATCTGTCACTCTCGTTAACAGGCTTCCTGCCCAGGCTTATCAAGGTGGCTCCGGCCTGTGCCATTATGATCAGCACCTATGAGTTTGGGAAGGCCTTCTTCCACAAGCAAAACCAGGAGACCAGACTGGTCCGGCTTCAGCCTGGCAACAGCTAATTTGCACCCCCTCCTCAGTGCATTTGGTTGACGGATGCAAACCCCACATGAACCCAGAGCTGGTCCTTTGCAAGCGAGGCTAACGGTGTCCAAAATGCAATCAAAGTACGAAAAGGCAAAGCGTGAAAGCAAACTGTGCTTTCACTCTTTGCAAACAATACCAAATTATGAAATGAAAATGCTATTTTATATATTGATATATCAATTCAGTCATTCAGAGTTGGGTATTATGTAACCTGTGATTCATGTTGGCTGCAATTGGCCCAAGTCCACTACTGGAAAACACTTTCCAATTAAGACATATTTTTCCATGCACCATTTTCTGTAGTATATGGAAGAATGGAAGGGAGAAAACATGTTTGGATGGAGAGATATAAAACAATGTCAATATGGCACTAATCTTCAACGACTTTGTGAAGCCACCACTGAGCCACATAGTCCATTATGATTCTTATATTCCTTTGTCCAAATGTGATGAAGTTTAAATTAAATAAATTATGATAATTTGTTGTTTTCTCAAGATGTTTTAATATCCTATTTTATCCACATCAAAAATAAGCAAAGTATCACATAAATAAATAATTGCACACATAATTTGCAGAATGGTATGAACATTTTTATAAATGTGGGAGTTTATACCCTGCCACCACTTCTGAAATGATAAAGGTAAGTACTAAAGAATCAATAGCATAGCAAAAGACTTGGTTGGTACATCAAATTTTATTTCAAATGGCAGGATAAAAAAAAAGCACATTCAATAAAATCTACGTGCAAATGACTGCTGTGTTTAGCTAAAGGCAAAAAGTAGAAAGGTCAAAATTCACTATCAAGGTACACAACTGGTTATCAACCCTGTCCTAATAAATAATAAATAGTAATATCATGTGATGGCACTTCATTTCTTAAGTAAATCCTTAAGACAAATTGTGTTTAAAGAAACAAAAACTTGATATTAAGAATGGCCCATTTGCCATTCTTAAAGAAAAGTGTAAAAACAAACGTGTAAAATTAAGAATTAAAGATAATACAAGTCAGTGCAATCACCTCTGCAAATTATAACTCAGAATTTCAGGGCTTGTGATATTTACCTGAGAACTAAATAGTTTAATACTTATAAAATGGTAAAATAACTGATAAAATGCTGATAGACGTACAGTCAACATCGAATCCAAGCGAGGAGCACAGATAAACGAACAGTTTAAAAGTGGAAAAACAGATGGGACTTTATAGTAAACAATCTGATATGGGAAACATTTTGAAATATGACCCAACTTTGACACAATCTTTGTCTGTTTTCAGTTAAATGATTTTACGCTTTGTTATTATGCATCGTCAGTAGTATAAAGTTGCTGTGATAACTTTGGATCGACTTCACTGTTAATCTTTTAGAAAAGATAGGCGTGAGGAGACAGGACGTGATGAACCACAGATGACAACACCAACGAACGACGTCAAATGAAGCCTCTAACAAGACGTCTTGGAGCTGAATGCAACACAGAAGAGGTGGATAGAGATCATCTCAACACTATTATATTACAAACTCTACATGCAAAGGCAGATTCTTGTGCACCTTCAACTTTACTGTCACCATGGTTTAAAACCCTTGAGTCATACCCGTCACAGAATCCAACACAAATAATACCTCTGGGATTAGTGGACCCGATGCACTTGAAGATTGTCTGAAGGAACCCCCGACTGCTATCTAGGTGTCAATCTCCTAGGAAGGGGTCAGGCCTGGGGTGCTCGTCTCCGTGGCAGGACTGGCCAAACATTCGCTGGATTTCAGGCTGGCCAGAGACTTATAGCTGGCTACTGAGGTCAAGGAGCCACACAGGCCTCGCAGAGATGGCGTTTCCTCCTTAGCTGTGTGACGGAAAGCAAATGGTTAACCATCATCATCATCATCATCATCATCATCATCATCTCAGGGACATGGGGGGTCCATTAGCAGTAAACAACATGTTCCCACAGCCCTGCTCACCGTGGTGTGGCCAGTGTGCACCGGTGGGCCGTGTCTCTATGCCGGGCGTGTGCGAAGGGTCGAGAGACGTCTGGGAGAGACTCATATCGACAGACAACTGCTCCAGACTCTGGAAACTCTTTCTGCAATGGAAGAATAGAGGGGAGGGTGGATGTGAATAATAATGAACAGCAAGACTTAGGAACTCAGGAAATAGCATGAGATGACCTGGTTCACCTACTCCTCCCACTGCTCTGTCCTTTTCCTGAAGAGCAGGGTATCCAAGGCAACGGCGCTCGCATCTAAGGTACCAGGAGAGGGCCACTGATTAGTCAGGTGTGCTGTAAGCTCCTGTCTGGAGCGGAGGTCGTTGTTCTTTAGGACGGTCCTGTGGAGGAAAGGGACTGATTGCTTTTACAATGATTTGACTTTAAAATGATTTGTATGGATGTTGTGCCTTTGCGGACAGGAGAGGGAAGAGACGGTAGAGTGGGCAGAAGAGGAGGGGAAGGTTGAGCCACAGATTCTGATTGATTGATTTGACTGGATATAAGTATTCATCCCTATATTTTATTTAAACATGATCTCCAATTTAGGGACAAAGGCTTTCTGCATGTTCCAACACAGGCAGAGGTGCTATGAAAATAATCTGTTATCAATAATGATTTAGAAATGCAGCTTCAATTATCACATTGCAGATCTTGAATCAAATGGAAATATCAATCCAAGGAGCTTTTAGAGATGAAGATATCAAAAAGCAATGAGAACACTAAAAGTGTAAAAATCTTCATTTTACACAAATGTTGCGTATTTGTCAACAAGCAGGCAACAAACACGTGCATCTCAAGACCTCCCACTGTGTTCTGAATGTCAAGTCCACAGTTGGTCCTGCTGCCATACGCTCTGCACCCAATCATCAGTGATGTCACACAGCCACAGTTGTCAACACGTTCAAACACACGCACCCACGCACACACACTATGGGGGGTGAGAAGGGTCACGGGGGACTAGACACGTATACGTTTGTGTGATTATTTACTTAAAGTCCCACATGTATGTACGTACATATGTCTGTGTGTGATGAGTACAACTCAGCATGCAGACCGCACGTTCGTGCGCACGTGTGACTCCTAAACACGTGCATGCGTGTGTACGTACGTCTGTGTGCGCATTCTGCATCGTGCACATGCACACGTGCATGCGCACGTGTATCATTATTGTTGTTTTATCTGTTTTCATCATTTAGTCTATTATTAATCTTTTTTGTTTTAGCTGTATTGTCATTCATAATAGACTAATATTATTAGCCTATAATTATGAATAGGCCTATTATTAACCTAGTGTCATTGATTGATTACCTGGAAAGATCTATCTAGTCCATTTAAGGCTACATAAATGACGAAAACAGATAAAACAACAATAATGATACACGTGCGCACACACGCGCGTGTGTGCATGTGCACGATGCAGAATGCGCACACAGACGTACGTACACACGCACGCGCGTGTTTAGGAGTCACACGTGCGCACGAACGTGCGGTCTGCATGCTGAGTTGTACTCATCACACACAGACGTACGTACGTAAATACATGTGGGACTTGTCAATAATCACACGAACGTACATACGTGTCTCTAGTCCCCCGTGACCCTTCTCACCCACACACACACACACACACACACACACACACACACACACACACACACACACACTTACAGTTGGTCTTGTAGCTCCAGTACGATGTATTCCAGCTGTTCCTTCTCCATGCTGTGAGACAAGTGTGTGTCTGCCAGCTTCTGGTCTAGCGCTTT